>OZ010693.1:7384384-7512453 GCA_963932265.1 Thymelicus lineola | reverse complement strand
AATAGACGTTATCACGTCAAAAAAATATCACTAAATTGAACGGACCTGGTTGCAGAGCTGGTCATTTCCATTCGTCTTTGTCATTTAAGTACTCATATACAGTAGATATAAATCGCATAGTAACAAAAGGTAATGTAACCTTTTGTTACTTTGATTGTAATTAACTATCTGTTATAGAATGATGATGATGTTGAATAAGTTTCAGCTCCAGTAGTTACGGATTACGTTCTTACCTGAACCTGTGCAGTTATAATTAGTGGCCTAATCAGCAATTTGTTCAAGGATAAATAACCAATGTAGATATTATTCTATAAATTAATCATTGTTACGTGTTGTGCATCATATTTTTTTTGTATGGCGATGATTTCATGATATAGGCTTCAATCCATTGGTGCTTCTCTGTAAACTACGCGTATCTTGTTAATTTAAGAGCAATAGTATGTATCTAGACTTCTCTGCAACTAACGACACATATGCCACGAAAAGTAGACAGTTGAGACATATTTGTGCTTTAGAGGATACATTGAGCTCTATTGAGCTCAATGTATCCTCTAAAGCACAAAAAGGCAAAAACTTGTATTTGTTGTCATTCACGATTCTACACAAAGTTATAATATTTAACTAGGCCAACCACTTAATATAACTAAATAAAATCTGTAACTCCTACTTAATTTACTACCATATCTAATGGCAATAACGAAAGTGTAACTCGATCCTGCATTCCTGCCTTGATTATATACGTAGAATTGATACAGTAAGGAATCACACGTAACATAAGTAGCGTAATTAACATGATTCATGATTGAAGGAAGGACTCCGAGCCGCAACCTTTACGTTTTCTGCTTGATTGGGTACTGTTAGCCGTTTGGTACACGTGCTACCTGTACTACCAGTGCAGTAACACAGTAATTAAACAATACTAATTACGTGTTTTGTTTATATCCAAAGTAGAAACTCTTCGTACAGCTGTGGTAGTTTAGTTTAGTAGCTGTGGCTTGGATCTATTATACTCGTATTTTCGGGTTCGAATCTTATACAACAAAGATAATATTGGAGTAGTAGGATATGTTGTCTGAGAGTTTTATACAGTATTCTTAAAGACGTGATGTCTGGCAATTAGCAAATGGCTACTATGACAGACTGTGGCGTGAGCTTCTTATAATTTAGCAAATAGTAACTTGCAATAGTAACTGCTTTGTTTAGCTTAGGTCTTTTAAGGTAATCGTAGTCCAGTATATTTGAGATATTGAGAAAAACTATGCTATGGCTTTCATGATCAGTTTCACAGTTGTTGGTATGATGGATGCTATCCACTATTTATTATAGCATGTATTACAATTTAGAGTGCAGTGACCGGTCGGTGTTATCTTGCCGGAAGTAGGTTAAGTATGGAAGTACATTAGTAGTGCCATATTAAAATAAAAAAGAGTCATATCAATTGGTCTAATGGTTCTCTAGTGTTAAGGTCAGAACAAATACACGATGGTATTAGATGTGACTTTGCTACGTTCAAGTCCATCATATTAAAAAAGTGTTATTATTTATTTTATCCGAGGTCAAACAACAGATGAGAAAGGAAAAGGTATAGATATTTTTTCTATAATGTTGTCCTTAGTAGTTGTAACGTTTATACTTAAATCAAATTGCTGGACACGAATTTCAAAGCGTCTACGTCATTGAGACAGTTAAAGACTTATAATCTATACTAATATTATAAAGAGGAAAGATTTGATTGTTTGTTTGCATTGAATAGGCTCCGAAACTACCGAACCGATTTGAAAAATTCTTTCACTGTTGGGAAACTACACTATCCCCGGGTGACATTAGTAATGGCGGTAATGGCGTTAGGTCCTTATTTTAATTTTACTTTCTTTGTTCTTTTTCTGCTTTTTGCCACTGACCATTGATTGAGTTTGTAGTATTAGCTTATAGTTATTATAGAAAAGATCGTTGAGGGCTGCATCACCCAGCTTAATTTCTACGGTACTTTACGACGGAGTTTTTTTTACACAGATGACACCAGACTGCCTATCACTTTCCTTCTGATATAATCCCATAGGTCTTTGTTACTGCGGAATGTAACCTAGGCGGAGTAAGTAACCTCATTATTCGGTAAAGTAAATAACAATAAAAGAAACTTCGGTTATGTTTTTTCAGAAATCCAAAGATATAACTTTCTAAATATTATTTTCCTGTGAGTTAATGTGATGAGTATATTTTTAATTGTATCTAAACTTTTGAGTTTTTATTTATCTTAATATAATATCTAAGTATAAGCGTAGCGTTAAATTTATATATGGAAATATAGGAGCATTTAAGTGATTATACGGTCTAAGGTCAGTATTGTAATCCAAGTTGATAGTAATTCGAGCCGGCAAAATAGCCATGAATGTAGATAATCTACTACCATAACTGGTTGTAATTCGTATTGCCCAATGACAATATTGCTGCTACCAACGCTATGCTTCGTGGGCAAGAATATAAAGTTACTGAATACTTACGAGTATGTTGAATACAAAGGAGCAGTGATAGCCTAGCGGTTAGAACGTTGGTCTCTCGAACGCAGGGGCCCGAGTTCAAATCCTGGCACGCACCCCTAATAGGGATGTTGACACTAATATAAATTAATATAAAGGAGAATGCCCATTTAGTATGGAGAAATGTACTGACTTTAACATTTTTATGTCTTGATAAAAATACTTTTATTTGATTATGTTATCTTAATAAATTACACATACTAACTTTAGTCAATGTTAATAGTAGGAAATAAGAGATTTTAAACAAAATTAATTTGTATTTAGGTTATAGTAAACTCACAGTAATATGGACTCTATGCAGGCGTATTAAAGTCGATTGCGTATGTAATGTCGATCTTTTAAGAATCAAATTCATTTGACAGTCCCCAAACACCATGTAGTTTCTAATGTATTATAATCATAGAACACTATTACTCCTGGCTGATTATAATAATTTTCTAATTCATTTGACAGTCCCCTTATGTCATCTAGTTTGTTGTCATGGATACTATAACTGTTGTATCATAATTATAATCGAATCAATGCAACCTATTGGCCCGAAGGATCTTAAAAAATTCCTGATTGGCTCTTATCCAAACATAAATGGCCCAATGGTTTTCTTTTGTAAAACGGAAGTTAAGTTACTTATTAATTTCAGAAAATTATTCCCAATAAGGATTTTTTAGGAAATAGGGTAAAATACTTGAAATATTTTAGTTAAATTTTTTGTCCAAAAATCATTGTGACACAATTATTTTTTTAAGAGTACTGGCTATGGGCATTCTCCTTTATGTGTAAAGTATTAATGGTAACATTTAAAGGCCTAAAATAATTATGATTCTTTTATCGAAATCAATCACAATAAGTTAAATATCATTAATTTAAAATGTTCAAAATTGTACTCACTATCACGTGACCTCAAATGCCATTTTGAGAATATGACGTCATTGTTCCTATTTTATATGCAAATTCAACAAACTTCAGTAGACAGATAGTATTGAATATAGGATATTGACGTCACGTGACGTTTTTGGTGGGAAATTTGATAATGATTTTTATTTATCAATTTTTGTTTTTTAATTGAAGATTATTATTTTTATAATATTTTTTTCGTGAATATTGAGGTTATATCTATAAAATAAAATTGAATCCTAAAAGTAATCAACATCCCTATTTTCAAATATTATGTCCATATTACCTATAAGTTAATTATCACTTGCTTCGGTGAAAAAAACATCGTGAGGAAACCTGCACACCTGAGAGTTCTCCAAAATGTACAGTTTACCAATCCGCAATTTGGCCAGCGTGGTAGACTATGGTCTGTACCCCTCACATTGTGAAATGAGACCCCGAGCCCAGCAGTGGGACAATTATGGGTTGTTGCTTTACTTTGCTTTTGTGTTAAATATGAACTACCGTGGATTTTCTAGTAATTCGTCTTCGTTTTAGTTTTCGTCTTTCGTGTTTTCGTGTGTTCGAGCAGCTACAAGTATTTAAAATATCGAGCTTTAAAGTAACAATTTTCGTTAGAGTCAAGTGCCCCCAGCCCATGGGAAAAACGTTGGAGTTGAACATATGAAAAAAATCACGGAAATAGTTTATAATGATGAATTTGAAAGGAAAATTTTCAAGGCTATTTAGGATTTGCAAGTTAACGAGTAATAGTCTATTAACTTACAACTATAGAACCCTACATGGCCATTGGCCGGTTTTTTTAAATTCCTTAGGTTATTAAATCATAATCTTTAAAACAATTCACATGACGTGAACCCATTTCGCTGGCAGAGGAGGAGGGAGTACCTACACTTGACTTCAATGACAAAACAGGTAACAAGTTTGATTAAATATTTTTTTCATGATTTCCGTAGAACTAGAATCTAGATAGTTTAAATAATCTAGATAGACAGACGTATCACAAATATCACTATTCATTCACTAAATACACTATATTATTTCAGTAATAAGACGTCATAGATTCAATATTCGATATCTCCCGGGATTTCGTCATAATCGGATTCCTCGTTTTCCTGAGACTGTCGTCTCAGTTACTAATCGTCAAGTCTGAATTAAACTTTCGCGCACTAAGCAGGCAATGTATGTGCCTACGCATGTACCTACGCAACAAACTTCTTATTATGCCATATACATATATTTAACTTTGTAATGAAAGTGTTTAAAATATAACTATTTTATCTTCAATGTTTTTTATAGCAAGGCCAATGATACTGTCTCATTCATAGTAGGTAACCGTATTAGAAACAGATTCATGTGAAAATAGGTTTATCAAATAACTAGCTGCCCCGGCAGACGTTGTTGTGCAATATCAGCAATATGCATATATTGTAATAGCCTTTTATATCCTAAGTTTACTAACTACATATACCCACTTCCTTGTCAAATAGCATTAATGCTAAGGAATTAAAACTGTATTGATTGAGGGTTCATGATATGACTCTCATATATCCAAGTCAGATCCTCCCGAGCTACAATATTATTATCTTCATTATCCTTAATAGTTTAGCTGATCCCTTAACGTTCCTCGTCGGATACCTTAAACCGCGAAGCTGATGTAAGAAGGATTTTTTGTCTTCATCCATCCATCCATCCATCAGCCCTTGGAGGTCCACTGCTGGACATAGGCCTCCCCCTTTTTGTCTCACCTTTGGCAAATAGGTATTCATTACACACATTGAATAACTTTTGCTATGACGGAATTTTAACATCTTTGATAATTGTAGTTGATTTCCTAGCATTCCACATCAGTTCCTCCTGGTTTTAAATTTTTAAATGAGTACCACCACCTTTAGACTATCATAAACACATTTTTTTGTGATTCGGTCGCATTGTTACAGATAAATATATATTGAGGGTCCTCCACATCTCGTGTGTCCATGCCACAGACTTAAAAAAAGAAGACGGAATGTCAACAACAAATTCAGTGAGGCCCCCCTCTTGTCTCTGTATTCCGTGGAGGCACCCATAGTAATACCAACTCCTCTATTCGTAAAAGTATCACACGCACACATTGACACCATTCTGTAGTCGAGACAGGATCAGACTTCGTCTGTTAGGGGTTAACTTGAATTCTATGATGGAATGAAGGACTCCCCCTTACACCTAAAACATGTGGATAAAGGAATCGTGAAAATAGTGGTGATTATAGTGAAAAGTGAATTTTTAAAAGTATCTTTATTTCTGGATGAAAATATACAATGTACTAAGTCATCTAGTATTCTTTTAAAATAGCATCAAAAAAGAACAATTTTAAGAAACAAAAATCATTATATGTCGGTTGAACTACTTTTAATTGACATTTTTGTAAGTACAGGTGCCCTAAACTGTTGTTATCAAGTTAACTCATTTCTAAAAATATATTTTGTTAAACTTAACATGTATAAAATTTATATTTATAAAATGTAAGATAAACATATCGATTATTCTACAAGTGAGATATTTTGATGTGCACAGTTTTAGATGATCCATTTTCATGATGGGTATTTACATAATTCGTTTATTATTATTTATTATTATCACTTAATTTGAACTACTTGAAACACTTAGTGATCTTTAAAATAATAAAATAAATAAACTAACTTACCTTAATATAATGATATAATAAATATAATGAATTTAGCAGGTACATTCACACTGTTTTCGCAATTTGGCGTTTCAAATATTTTGATGTGGCCAAAGATGTTTAACTAACAGATACGTTATGCCCTTACAAATCGACCGAAAAATCTGTTCCGACCGAGCTACAACGCACACACGTTTATCTTTTGTTTCCCTACACCAATCACTAGTACATTGGCAAATTATGTAAAAAGGATGGCATTACTAAAATCATAATAGTGAAAAAGACAGCTAGTGTTTGTCGCTCGCGTCAATCTATATACGCTACGGTCTTTATCGCTCTCGCGTCAAAACTAGATTGCTATCTCTTTCTTCATCTGAATATGGCGTCTTTGCATGATTATTAGATTGTTTAGAAAAATAATTGAAATATACTAAATAATCTAAGTATCTTAGCGTACTCACGCATGGTATGAGATTCCTTGTGTTTTGTTGACCTTGGAGTCATAATTGGTGCACTTTCTAAACACACAGGATGGCATTTTGTTATATTTTCATAACTACGTATTAACCTACGATGCGCCACGCTCGTGATTGCGCTCGACGCAGACTAATCACAAAAGTTCCCAATTGGGAACTTTTTCAATCATCACAAAGCGAGCGCTTATGACCTATCTGCCTCTTTTTAATATATAATATCATTGGATGTGGCCCTCGACATAGCAGAAGGATAATAAAAAGTAATTAATGTGACAAATGAATTACACATTATTTCGTACATTTTAAAAGGACAAAGTATTCAACTGAGATAATTATTCGATTATTTTTATGGATATTACATAAAACTTGAACTTTAGGTACATAAAAAGGTCTTAACGCAAAAATTACAGATACAATGTAGTATTTTGACAATAAAGTTTAGATTTTCTTCTACCTTGGGAAACTGCCACTCAGCAATAACTAAGCCTTTTCGAAATCATAAGACGGGATAAGACGAAATCATAAGTGGCCCTTGAGTCCACTCGTTGAGCCAACCACCCGATTCTATAGCTAGGAAGAGGAAGTAACGAAAGCGTTTTTTCTCATGGCTTACAGCAATATAAAATAATACTTCTATATGTATATCCTTCTACTATGGTGCTCGGTAATATTGTAGACTAGATTTGTCTTATTTTATACAGCAAATAAATGGTCTACACAGAAATAAACGTTATTAATTTGATTAGGTACAACAACACATAATTAAAAATCTTACAAACTTAAATCACTTCGAAACCTAAACAATACTATTTTATCTTAAATATCTTACGTATGATTTGAAATATAAATACATTTGAAAAGTGATCATGATGTCTTTTCCAATTGCTTATACCTATTATAATAAATCTTATTGCTTGATATATTTACAGGGAGCTGATATTCTCTCTTTCAAGATGAAAGGGTCAAGGTCAAACAGGTCAATGTTTGCCAAACATGTCTGTGCCAATGTCCGTTAGAAAAGCAAAACACATGCATCCACTGATGTCCTTAACGCACACTAGGTATCCAACACAGTTCTTCAATTAAACAACATCGTAAATTAATTGACACAAGTGTTATTAAGTCCTACTCCCTTGTAGGTGTCTACAAGTAAATTCGATTGGTCTCACTATGATCCGTAATATCACATATCTTCGAACAAGATTCTGCGGTATTTACCCAGATTCTTGAGTTAAACAAGATTTCACTTAGATTCTTCATATTGGAGCAAGTGCGGCAATAATCGAGATCACTGTTAGTGGCCTCTGTCGTCAGTGACGGTAAATGTTCCATTGCACGGGGACGTAGAGTCGTAAGGTGGCCTGTAATGTAAAAACATGTCGGTATAATAATTTATTATGATAAACTTGGCTTCAACCCATTAATAGCCCACTACTGGACACGGGTCTCTCCTCTTGAGAAGGCCTAGAGCATACTCCACCACGCTGCTCCAGTGCGGATTGGTGGACTCCGGGTTAGTGGCCAACCCGAGTGTCAGAAGTTTTCAAATCGCCCAAGGGCCTCCGACATGGCTTTACGACTGTTATCTTATGATAACAACCGGGACCGACAGCTTCACGTGCCCTCCGAAGCACGGAAACGCTCAAGAATTTTTTGCCACTAGCGGTCACACATCCAACTACCAACCGCGCCCGCTGCTGCTTAACTTTGTCGATCACTAGGATGGACGCAATAGGACATGAGCGCTTTTTTGATAAACTTAACAAAAAGGAAAATAGGAATGAATAAGTTACAAATGTGTACGAACGGAAGTTCAAGTGATATTTGATGGAAGTAGAATAAATTGCCATTATTAATTATTATTATGTGGTTCCAAAGAGTAGTGCTACGCGATGCTACGAGAAATTCACTAGATAACCTGCCCTTCTGGATGAGATTCTGATATAATGTGAAGATTTTCTTCTCAATGCATTTTTGTTCCACTACTTTGTCAGCGTCCTCACTTAATATGACCTTAACACACCTCATAGGTGAAGTTGAAATTGGCAGGCTTTAGACAGAGAAAATTGTGGTGAATTATCAGGCTTTCAGATTCCCTTACAATATTCTCTTTCGCCAGAGAAAGTGATAATCAATTTATTTCTAGAGGTTTCAGGACCTTAAATTCACTCACTAGTGTCATTGCTATTATGAGTGTTGTTATTTAATTTATGTACGAATTATTTACAGATCGCGGAGATTTCAACATTTATTTCGTATTTTATAGATATCCATGTTTGTTTAGAATTATCGCGTAGATTACACAAAACTTATAAATTTTGTTTTGTCATTTCCATTGTTATGTTCTTTGTTGTATTGCATTGTACCTATGTAATCCGAATAGTTATTATTTACAAATGTAACATTATCTCTGATCGATTATAGCGATCAAATTATTAAATACAACGATTAATTTAAACGTAAAAGGAGTCTAGAAAAATAGTATCCTTTGTAGTATTTTACTTTTCAGGGAAGTATTAACTTCCTATCGGATGTATAATGACTTAATATTACCTTACCTGACCTTAAATGTTGTATTATAAAACAATGTTGTTATTTCTGAGTCTGTTTCTGCTTGTTGTGCTGAATAACACAATATAATTTGATGGTACGAAGCCCAGTGACCTCCAACTTTATGACAACACATACAACTAAAATAATGTTATAATTAAATTATAATTAAATGAAGAAATATTTACGTCTTAGCCTGTTTAGACCGAGTAGACGTGTCGGGCAGTAGTAGCACAATGGAGCCGCCTGCTGCACTCATCGCTGCTATTGTCACCATTGGCAAGTGTTCGTTCAACGTCGTCTGAAATTATCAAAAACAAACTGATAATGCACTTTAAAGACACCAAGAAAAGAGTTCATAGACTATTTTGTATTATAAAAAAGCAAGCAAAGCAACAACTCATCATTGTCCCACTGCTGGACTCAAGGTTTCCTCTCACAATGCGAGGGGTATAGGCCATAGACTACCACGCTGGCCAAGTGCGGATTGGTAGACTTCACACACCTTTGAGAACTTTATACTTTATTACTCTCAGGTGTCCAGGTTTCCTTACGAGGTTTTCCTTCACCGAAGCAAGTGATAATTAACTTCTAATACGCACATAGTATTTGATAATTAGAGGTCCGCGCTAGGATTTGAACTCGGGCCCCTTTGTTTGGCAGACCAACGTTCTAACCGCTAGGCTATCACTGCTGTCATTTGTATTATAAAGCCCACAAGGAAAAGAGAAGAAAGAAGAAACTGGCTTTCAAGCCGAAACACGACAAGTTCTTGGCGGCTGACCCATGCAAGAGATTGATAGCTGGTCAGGAAGGCTTTAAGGAAAGATAACATAATGATACAACTAATCATATCAGTGAATTAATAATAATATTGATAGTATAATCCACGGAGCCCTACTACCAAGCAAACTGCGGGCTTTACCTACTACTGTACTAAATTTGTAGGCCCATCATTTTAGGCTGCATTGCCTACATCTCCACTTACCAACAGATGGGATTGTCTTCAAGTATTATCTTACAATCAATAAATACTATTTTATTGTTATGTTCTAGCTACTACGCTAAAAAAATTATGTGACTAATGCGTTGTATTAGTGGTCTCAAACCATCTTCGCATTAGGTATGGTCTTTTAAATGAAACCAGTTTGGGGCACATCGGTTGGTTGGTTTCAAAGTCGTACATAGCCAGAATTTTTTTGTGTTTTATATATTTACTGCAAATATGTTAAAATCAGTAATAACGTTAATACAGATAAGCTATGATAAGTTTACGAAGCAATGTTTGCGTCAATGGATAATCGGACATTTCTCAGTTCGGACAGGCGCTACTGCACCGTTGAATATAATGAGGAACAATTCTCAGTAACATAATTATTATATTATGTCATTATAAGGAAAAATAAGTCTATCATACATAGAAAATGATGAATATTTCCTGTTATCTACATATGGGAAAATTCTGGTAAACTCAATTCCTTGTAAATATCCAAATGAGCTATAATAATATAATCTATGTTATTATAAATTGATGCCAGGAATTAACACTACACCAACTTGCTAGTCAACTACAACAGGGACTTCCTTAACTATATTTTTATTTAGATTAGTGCTGTGATTATTTTAAATTATTTTTACTTACAATGAGTTTCCGGGGAATATCACCAAATTTATCGGAAAATACAGCCTTATTGCGCCAAATATAGTTAGTGTATGTCTGTTTTTAGGGAAGCTATAGTTTCAAACTAAATATTGAACACGTTTAAAACTATTAAAAAAGTACTTATAGCTTACAAAATTTTGATAAAAAAATTAACAGATAAATTTTAATTTTGTTCGCAGTAATCGTTTTTAACTTAAATAAAATTTAATAGACTACAATTAATTAATTACTTAATGCCATATTAGGCATTAAGTCCGCCCATTGTGATCTAGTTTTTTAGGTTAACAATAAAGAGTGTAATAAATAATAATAATTGATAAATATTGCAGTCTGTTGAGGTCTATTAAAATGTAATAAAATTACGGTGAGTGAAAGTTGCTTACCAGTTCCCATAAATATGGTATGCAAATTAATGCCAGGCCGGCTGATATCTGACTGGCTCCAACGCCAAGATTTCTTATCACAGTGGGATATAGCTCAGCGGTGAAAATGGGCAACATCATATTTGTCGAACCAATGGCAAACTTTCCAACCATGAGACACACAATCATGATCCATTCATCGTCGTATGATACCAAGCATATTTCACTTGCGACGCAAGCAAGTCCACAGACGACCATGCTGATAAAGATAGGGACTCGTCTTCCCGCTTTCAAAAGTATCGGGATACTCATGGCGATTGCTGGAATTTCTACCACAGCAAGTATTAAAGAAGTCATGTGCAAATTTCCCAAGTTGAAATTTCCTATATTTAACAAGAGGCCATAGTAAGCGATAGTCATTGAAAACCACGCTATGAACAAGCAGAATGTCCTTTTCATTAAAGAGCCTTTGAAAAGAAGTAGTACACTGGGCTCTTCTTTTGGTGTACTGGCTTTCTGCAACATCAACACTTTATCTAAATCAGCTGGCGTTTCAAGTCTATTGAACTTTGCTGCTTTTTCTAATATTATTTTGGCTTCCTGTGTCCTTCCCATGCTTAGCAACCAACGTGGAGATTCTGGTAATACAAACCTGAAATAAATGAAGAAAATTAGTTAGAGTAAATGAGACACACAAGAATTTTATTACTCTTCAAAAAACTTTCAACTATAATAAAAATAAAAGGACACTAACCACAGACCCATCATCAGACATCCTGGAAGTGATATGGCAAGTTGTAAATCTCTCCAGTTGGGTAAGGCCATAGACAGAAGAGATACAATAATGTAAGCCAAGGGTAGTGGAAAAAAGTTACACACTCCAGCTATGGTCACCCAGTTCCCACCGACCAGCTCCACAGATAATACGAAAGCCGCATACACTACTGATACGGACACAAGTCCCATAACAAGTCTCACTATAACGTACTGAATGTAACTGTGTACAAAAAGTGATAGAATTGCTAGGGAACTTTGTGCGATGATCATGCCCATCAATATTCGTTTCCGCCCGAACCTGAAAAGTAAGCAAATAACATTTTTATTATTCTCATACAGAAGCGTTCATGACCCCACATTTAATTAATAAGTAGTATATGATTATTGACAGTAATCACGACAACTGTTATCGTCGTGGATTAAAAATTCTAGTGGACTTAATCGAACCCATTCCTAGATCCGCTCCAACAAGTTCGCTATGAATTCGGTTCCAGCAAGTTGCATTTTGCATAATGAGTAATCTTGTAATCGACAAAATAAGGATGAACATCATACAGACAGTAATAATGACAATAATAATGACATCAAGAACATCCCACATAATTATTTTGATCAGATACTAAAGATAATTGAAGGTACGGTAGGTATACTTGTTTCTTTGTACTTCATAATTATTGATTTTTTCAGTGACGATACCAATTTACAGTACAATGAAAAATATTACTAAATTACTACATGATAATGGTTTTGAAAAAAATGAAGATTAGCAAACGTGACTGGGAATTTAATCAGATTTTCGTGTCCACGCTTGAGATTAAAATCACAATATATAATCAGAATTTTTAGATGTAGAGTAAATTAGCATAACCAGTATAACTGACCAGTACGAGTCTGGTTAATAAATAAACAATGTTTAATTAGTCTGGTTAATAATTGTAAGTAAATGTTATCATACTTGTCAGAAATCCAGCCCCCAACAACTCCTCCGACGCCAACTCCAACTAGAAATACTACTTCAGCGAGATTAGCAAGTCCTGCTCTATCACAAACGAGATCCCATTCTGATATAATTGTATCTCCAACTTCAGTTTTATCAAATTCCCATTCTGTACATTTTTGGAAGGCATCAAGCATCGGTGCTGTGTTATTCATAATGGCCTCAACTGTAATGCCAGCTGGTAGAACACGGACGTAACATTCATTCACTGGTTGGCTATAGTTTATCCAATTTTCCAACGGTAAACTTGATAGATTGTCTGGTCTTCGACACCAGAACTTTGTCAGTCTTGCCTGGAATGATAATACGATTTTATAAAATTTATGTAATTTAAAATACCTGTCAAGTGATTATTCACATATGTATTGAAAAGTACGAGGCATTTTGTGTTTTGCTTGCAAATGTATTTAATATTTACAGACAATACATTATTATGTTAATAACGAGCAGACGGGTCACATGTTATGAAGTGATCGCCTGAATATCCTGTGTTTCAATTTTCACCGAAAAAAGATAGGATTCATTTTTGAAGGAGACTAGCCAGGCAGATTTAGGACTACATACAACATGTACATATGTACAATGTAGCATTTAGTAACAAACTGGAGCCTACTGAATCCAGGCTTCATTAGTTGCTTGGCAGGGTCCATCATGTAGATTTCTGTGTTCCAAAACAGGTTATATCAATTGAAGTTAATGGTATATAATTTTTAGTCTATATATATGCCTGTTATGTCTGTTTTTAGTATATGGGTATGTTTGTATAAAGGCGTATCTTACCGTAAATGTTGGTAAATATATGTGGAAGGTACACGGGAGTGAGAATAATGACAACAGGAATGTCATAAGAAGCTGCCAGCGGCCGTAGTCCCCGATGGTGGCCGACACTATGTCTTGCTCCTCCGAGTTAGGTGCTTCAGTTGTCCCTGCTCTGGGCTTCTCCTTTCCCGAGTTTTGACTCGGTATAACTGTAAACATATAAAAATTTCCTTTAAATTTCTTGTTTATTCATAATTAGCGGATACCTGACGTGTAATATTACGTTTACATTATGTATGGGAAAAGTCAAAAATTGATTTCATGAATGGACCCTTTCAGAGATTCACGGCTTTATCTCTTTGGAGCACGGAATCGTTCATGATATTTGGACTTAGCCGTCTCCTCTCCATAATAGGCTAGTCCGAAGTTGGTTAACATCCAAGTAGCGAATTTCTACTAATAAATCGAAATTAAAGTATACCTGTTAATTCAGACAAAAGCCACAAACTATTCAATCATTGAATCTAAAAAGTAGTTTTATTTAATCCTGAAAAGACCATAAATAAGAAGATAATTGAAAGTTTTTGTCGCAAGCTAATGTTTTTTAAATCGATAACCGAAAACAGATTATACTAGATAGAATTTCGTTCTACTACAACAATTTTTTTTTGGTTCAAATTTTTCCATTCCAAAACTATTGTGTAAAAGAATTTATTTTAAAACATCGGTATTAATTCCTGATTCGATGCCTATATTAGGTATAGCCTAAATATTTGAAGGAATTTTAATTTACAAGTTTATCCGAGAGAAAATCATATGTCATATCCATGTCTTTAACAGGTAATAAAGATTATCTTATCCAAGTCTTAGTTTAGATCTTCGGATAAAGATATTTACAGCAACATGAAAGCCATTATTATTCCATTTAATGTAACTGATTCTGTGAACCTAATAGGAAGGTATATATATGATTAATTTCTGATTCGGGTGTGCACTTGTGATGCCGGAAATTTATCCTTTTTATTATATAAGATATTTATTTAGACCTGAAATACTTCTTACACTTTTTAGGAATAGAAAAAGGATCAAAATACACCTATTTTAAAACATACTCTTATTACTTATTTAAGTATTATAATATATTCTAGAAATGGATACTGGCTTTATTGTGTGACTAATTATATTAGTATATTTTATATAGAAGTTAGGCATCACATGTACCCAAGGTATGTCACGAATCATCACATTACAATTTTACAATTTTATTTGATTTAAAATATAACCATCATGTACAAGTGTGAATTTTACTGAGCTATTTTTACGTAAACCTTATTTATGTTAATGGGCCACGAGTATAACAAGGCAAATGAAAATGAACGAAACGGCAATATAGCATATTAGTTCTTATTAGTTTCTGACACTTGCAATTATACTCCTATTGCAGCAATGCCCTGTGATAAAAATAAATATCGTTACGTAAAGACACCTGATATGTAATACACTTGCGTAAATATTTTCAGTATTTGTATATGCATACATATTTCATGCAAATAGGTAGGTACATGAGATGATTAGTAAATAGTTAAAATTATATTATCATTTATAAATGCAACTTTATTCATACACAGCTATTACCAATTTAATTATAATAATTACTTAGCAACAACTTGAAATATAGCATTATACTCGTTTTAACATATTGTGCTTAAGTGATCCTTGTCTAATCCCAAAAGTTTTCTTTGTTACTTTTTGTAGACAATGTGCAATTCTGAATACCTACGAACTGCACGAATATTATTAAATGTTCTATGTTTCATATACTTGTTACAAAAAACTTTAAACTTGTACTGTAAGTACATAAATCACACACAAATCGCACGTATTGTGTTGACATAAAAAATAGAGAATTTTTTTCAACTAAACTAAAACAGATTCAGACAGATTCTTGATTTGCATGTGTCTTTGTTTGATTGTATTGTTAGTAGTAATTGACAGTAAAACGTCGCAATACATATTTGTATCTTCAGTGCGGTGACTAATTCGCTGGCAATTATTGCTAACCATGTGCAATGGCTTTTGCACCTTGACAATGACCACAACTAACGCCCCTCAATAAAATCAACGCTCGACGCTTGATACGACACGACGTAATGTATCGCGCTACTTTAAAATGTATTTGGTACCGGCAATCTGTATATTTGTGGTATTCTATACAATCCCTAGGCAATGTATATAATACCTGGGTTATTCGGGCAATGTATGAAATGATATGAATATATTGTGCCATTACATACTTTACCCAGGTAATGTATAGTTTTGCCAAGGATTTTATAGAATAACTGCAGGTCCACCGGCAATGTATAAAGTTAATAGTTTTGGTCAACGTTATCTTATTATCTTTGTGTTCTATAAAATAATGAATGAACGAATTTTAGGTGGTTCATAAATGAATGTGTCAGTAAAAAATGAACAATAATAAAGAGAAAATTTTTATTTATCTCAATCAGTTGAAAAATCACGATAATCAATTCGGCAGTTTACTGGGCGCGGTAATATGCATGTTAAAGTTAATGACAGAATTATGAAAACCGAATCCATGTAGTATTGTCTGCCCTAGCCCTAGAGTGTAATGTGAGCCCGCGTAAGCGCGGAAAGGAGAAGCGGCCCGCGAACTGAGGAGCTGGTGGTTTTAATGCTCGTCGCAGCGGTTGAGACTGGCTGAGAAAGCCAGCCAGTAAGCCGAAGCTGCGCTGGTGAGCATCGAAAGCATTTGCAACGATTACCTCGCGTGGGACCGCTGGAGCCCTGCAGCACTGAAGCCGTGACTGAAGCCATGCTTGCTGCATGTTGCATGTTTGCATGCATGCTGCAGAGCACCAGATCCCCTCTACTATTGGTGAATAATTTGGATTAGATAAGGTTGTAACAGTATGATATTTCCCCATTAAAACATACTGAGGATGCTTATTATTGTAAAATTGTTTAAAAACTACTCGTAAAGATTTGTTACCGATTAATTCTGATTTTTAACTGCAAATAATGAACAGCCAGTTTCATTTATTTTACTGTCCCATAGTTTTATTGACTTACACGTTTAAATATTTTACTACTCAATTATAAACAGCGCCATATTATGTCCCGTCATGGAACAACTCAACAGGACTAGTGAGATAGACCCGCAAGAACGGAGTGGGAGAGAGAATGAACCCCTGAGAATAATATTTTCTCATCCAAACATTACCGGCTACGCATTGAGTATTGTATAGAATGCCTAGGCATAGTATGAAATAGATAATATTCCATACGTTACCTGAATGTTTTAGGTATTCTATACATTGCCTAGATATTGTATATAATACCGGATTATACTCGTACAGATTCTCGGTAACATATTCATTCACATTTTTTATTCACTTTAATCAAGGCTAATTCATTAGTTAAAAATATAATTTTATATCTCAATTTACAATCTATGCATCTGTCAGTGATCGAAATCTTAACTTGGTTAGCAGCTTGGCTTGGTTAGCAGTCATACCTATTCACATTATCTATTTGTTTTTACCCGACTGCCAGGAAGGATTATAATGTTTTTCGTGCGTATCTTGTAACATATGTATGCAAGTAATATTCTTTATTACCTCATATCTTCTTAACCGCTGAACGGTTCTTAGAAAGTGGAACTAAAAAAAACAAATATGGCGGCTGTGAGATGCCATTGTTCAAAGTATCAAAAAATATAAATAAATCAAATAATGCAATATGGGTATCAAATTAAAGAGCTTACCATAATGATTTCAAAAAGGCACATCATGATACCTTTATTGATAGCAGGCGGATTTTTTAAAAATTTTAAAATACTAATTTTTGATGGTAGTTGATAGCTGATGGTTTATATTTAAGCATACATGTTGTAAATTAATAATACTATTTCAATATGCAATATACAAATTAATGTTTGCTGGTCTAACTGTGTAACGAGGTGTAATATAAATAATACCTGGTTCAATATTTCTTGGCTGGCACATGCATTTTCTTCTAAATTTTTAAACCTTGACAGTTGATACTTTTACAAAAATGCATCTGTCAGCTAGGCTTCCATGGATCATCATGGCCAATCTTAAATTTGCTTGATATTTTAATATATAATTTACCTTTTTAAATACTAACAATGTATCTATAAAAACTGTGTTGTTCTTTGTGAATAATTCAATCAATTCATTTTGACGAATCCTGAGTTGTGCCAGCTTATTTACAAGAAGAAAGTATCCTGCCCTGAGATTATTAAATCTTGAATTATGCTGAAGGATCTACACCCTTGCAACTGTTAAGTGATTCCTTAATCATAAAGATTTAAAAGTTGATTTTGGTTACATCCTATCATTAGTCTGAAAAATTTAATACAAAAATTGCGCGGCAATAATAGCGTTACCATCATCAATAGATCTCTAAACTCATTTTCAGTTGACCCAATAAACAAAGAACGTACTCCAACCAGCGGACATCCTACCAGCTAATGGCCTAGTGGCCCCTCGGACAATTGTCATAGCATAATACGTAATCTTTGTAATTTTGCAAGAAATAAAACGTAAATAGTCGTGAAGAGCTCTTAACACAATTGGACTAAGCTTGAGTTATGCGTAATTTCTTACACAAACAAAGTCTAGAGCATCATCCGCAACATTATTCTTCATCATGCGGACAGTATTGTGCGTTCAGGGCCAAGGTCGAGTGCATATTGATTACACTATCACAATTTACGTTTAACTTGTTTTGTTAACTTAACTCATTTGTTTTTATGACGTTAGATGACGTAGCATCAAAAATGACGTAGTATCAGTTAGTATATTAGTTCATTGCGTAGTATACGTTACAGGAAGAAGATTATTCTCTCTTAGCTCACGTATATCGTACCTATTTCGTAAGTGATCGACCTTCCTTCCCCAACCAACTCAAACCCAACCTTCATGTTGGAGGCCAAGGCCTCAAATATGATGCCGGTCCCAAGTCCGGAAAAATGGGGAGGGCAACGGAATGCATAACTTGGGGCTTTGGGTCGTGTCTTGATCTGTTACGGATCTGGATGGGACCCGCGCCCCTGTTATGCATTCCCCACACTTCACACCACACCTACACTACACAGAACACATACACACTAAACACAACACACTAAACAAAACACACAACACAACACTAATACATACATATGCACACATACCATACAGAACACACATACATATACACAGTTACAAAGCACAACACAGTACACAGACACAGACCACACATCAAGCACACTACACAATAACACTCCACACAACACTACCCCCGTTAAGGGAAGAGGCTTCACCAGTGACCTAGCCAAATAACAGCGAAAAGACTGGTAGGTCCGGACCAGTGGGTGAGTCAGACCGGCCTCTCTGTTATGGAGTGTGCTTGAGCCCACCTACGTGTTATGCCGTGCGTAGTTGAGCAGCAGATCCTGGCCGGCCAGAACAAGTGGTACCAGGTTGGCAGATGGTCGCTTTACAATATCGAGCGCCATGGAGGGGACCCACCGGGGACCTTCCTGGTGCTCGGTATCCCGGCCGACCAAATCCCCGGCATTCTAGCGAGGGGGCGTAGGCTTTGCTACAAACTGGGCAACGCCTATATCCGTTTCTTCGGCAGCACGGGAAGGTTGCAGGATACTCCGCCCGACCCAGCTGAGGCTGCGTCTGCCCCTAAGGTTTGCGAAAACCGCTCCGCTGAAAAGCAGAGTGTGTGCGCGGCCCAGGGGGTGGATGCGTCTACGTCCAAAGCGGAACGGCCAAACCAAGCCAAAAGGCAAGGAATGGTCGGGACGCCAGTGCGCCAGCCGAACCCAGCTGAAAGGCAGGGAACGGCAGGTGAGCACAGCGGGACATCGGATCGCTCGCTGATTCCCTCTGTTGTGGAAACCGATCTCGGGGACCTGGCAGAGGATATCGCGCGACTGATGGACCAGGACGCTCCGTCGAACACGGATGAGGAGTTGAATAGTTCCTTTCGCTCCTCCTCGCCTAACATGTACTAACTTAGTACAAGCCAACCTCCAGCATAAACAAGCCGCGGCGGCTACCCTGCGAAGGATGCTGGAGGTAAACAACAACACCGTCGCCCTTATCCAGGAGCCGTGGATAAGGAAGGACAGGATATGCGGTCTCAACAACATCGGAGGTAAAATACTTCTTGATACAACCATAAGTAATCCACGCACATGCATATTTGTACCAAATTCAATCAATGCAGTTTTAATGAATGAGTTCTGTTCCAGAGACCTGACTACGGTCAGACTCCAGACCAACTGCCTTAGTCTCCCAGAGGTAATTGTAGCATCAGCCTACCTGCCGGGCGATGCGGACATACCAACGGTCGAGCTGGCGAATCTCATCAAGCACTGCGAGTCCAAGAAGCTTGAGCTGATCATCTCGGCGGACGCTAACGCGCACCACACCTTGTGGGGCAGCGAATCTCCGAACAAACGAGGTGAGGATCTAGTAGAGTTTTTGTTTTCCACAGATCTCAGGCTTATAAACAGGGGGTCAGAACCAACATTTGTTACCTCCAGATTTCAAACGATTATCGACATCACACTCGCTACGGAAAAAGTGTCGGAACAGATCCTTGATTGGCATGTATCAAAGGAACTGTCCTGCTCTGACCATAGATGGGTAAGATACAAACTAAATGTCGACTCAAAAAAACCGGAACTTTGGCGAAACCCGAGACGGACAGATCGCACAAAGTTTGGTTTGCTGATCTCCGCGAGTCCGAACCTCAAAACGATTCCGGTGGATTATCGCGAACCTGCGGACATAGAGAATCACGTTAATAAACTAACAGAAACGTTAATAAACTGCTTTACAGAAACCTGTCCACTAACAACGCACTCAACGAGAACCACCAACCATAATGGATGGTGGGGACCGGAGCTTGAGAAGATGCGACGAAAACTACGCAAACTGTTTAACAGAGCAAGAAACACGCGAAAAGATACAGACTGGGATGCCTATAAACGTTGGCAAGGTCGGTACAAAAGACGAATTCGCGAAAGGCAACGCGAATGTTGGAGAAATTTCTGCACAAACATTGAATCAAATACTCAGGCGGCCAGAGTAAAAACCATCCTCTCGAGTGAACCGAGTAGGAACCTAGGCTCCCTGAGAAAACAAGATAACACTTACACAACTACAACTGGCGAGATATGTCAGCTGTTACTTGAAACACACTTCCCAGGATGTGACATCACTGAAACCACTAACTGGGAAGAGGCGGACCAGCCAGAGTTTAGACCACCAAGGGCTGAAGCCGTCAACACTGCCGAAAGAATTGTAACCTTAGAAAAAGTTCTCTGGGCAATCAACAACTTCTCACCTTTTAAAACAGCAGGCCTAGACGGCATCTTTCCGGGACTACTCCAGTGGTGCAAAAACACCATAGCACCACACTTGGTACAAATATTCAGGGCCTGCCTACTGTATGGTTACGTCCCGAGAAAATGGAGAGAAGTAAAAGTGGTATTCATACCCAAACCAGGTAAGAGTGATTACACGCAGCCAAAATCATACAGGCCAATAAGCCTAACCTCATTCCTACTTAAGACCATGGAACGTCTCTGTGATACATATATCAGAGATGAGGCTTTGGGGCGGTATCCTCTACACCATCAACAACATGCCTATTGTTCAGGCAAATCAACAGAATCTGCACTGCACAGTGTTATCTTACCTATTGAAGGAGCACTATCAACTCAATCCTCAGCGCTTGCAGCCTTCATTGACATTGAAGGAGCCTTTGACAAGACGCAATTTCACAGCATAAGCCAAGCCCTGCTCAGACATGGCACGGACCCAATTACAACCAATTGGATCGACGCCATGTTAAAGCAAAGGGCTGTACAAATTACAGTGAACGGCACAACACGAGCCATTGTGTCGAGGGGCTGCCCACAGGGAGGGGTTATCTCGCCACTATTATGGAACCTGGTAGTGGACGAGTTAATCTCCTCACTGAATGAGGCGGGCTTCTATACTGTAGGCTATGCAGACGATGTAGCAATCCTCGTAAGAGGAAAATTTGAAGCGGTCCTTTGCGACCTTATGCAAAGGGCCCTAAAAATCGTCGAACGATGGTGCAGTGACCACGAACTGTCGGTTAATCCATCAAAAACAGAACTAGTACTGTTCACAAAAAAGCGGATCACAAATATTCACCGCTTGCCAAAACTCCTAGGCAAGACCTTAACCCTGACTAAGGAAGTCAGATACCTGGGCGTCATCTTAGATGACAAGCTGCTATGGAACAAACACCTAGATAACAAATTACAGAAGGCCTGTGCCATATTTTGGCAATGCAAAAGGCTACTTGGCAAGACATGGGGTCTTCACCCCAGAATTGTCATGTGGCTATATACTGCAGTAATACGGCCAATTATCAGCTATGGCGCGGTGGTTTGGTGGCCCAGAACCAAACTAACCACAGCCAAAACCAAACTGCAACAATTCCAAAGGTTAGCTTGTGTAACTACAACAGGTTGCATGAAAACTACCCCCACAGCTGCACTGGAGGTACTGCTGGGGCTGGCGCCCCTCGATCTGTTTATACAGCAAGAAGCGGCGTCAGCAGCTATCAGACTAAAAGCGCTCAACCTCTGGGGTACAACAAATGGGATTCATACTAAAATCCTGGAGGAGGCCATAGCCAACCAGCCGCTGATAGCCTCCCCCAATGATAAGGTCCCCAAGCAACTCAGTTTTGATAAGAGCTACCAAATTCAGCTCACTGAAGAAACCAGTGATCATTCCGGTATACATGTCCTACGCATATATACCGATGGATCAAAAACTAAGACGGGAACAGGTGCGGGAGTATACTCACCCGAAACAAACATACACATATCAATGGCCTTGGGCGAGCACAGTTCTATATTTCAGTGTGAATGTGTCGCCATAATACAGGCAGCTAACGCAGTCGCTAAAAGAGGCTTGGAAGGCCAAAGAATACGAATCGTTTCCGATAGCGCTGCAGTACTACAAGCCCTGAACAATAAAACCATACAGTCTGGGCTCATACTAGAGTGCCACCAAGCATTGCAAGGTATCGGACTAAAAAACCAAGTTACCTTGCAATGGATCAAAGGGCACAGTGGCTCCCTAGGAAACGACATGGCAGACCAGTTGGCCAGGAGAGGTTCCGACCAGCTTGCGGTAGGTCCGGCCCCTATGCTACCACTAGCATTTAACCAGCTAAGGTCCTGGCTACGTCAAAAAACTCTAAAACAACATGCAGACCAATGGGCACAAATCAGTACGTGCAGACAATCTCGGGAAACAGTGCCCTGCCCCGATGCACGACTGACCAGACGGCTACTGTCACTTGACAGGAAAGACCTCCGGATAATCGTAGGTAATATCACTGGACACTGCCCACTTAACAAACATCTATATGTTCTAGGTGTGACCGACAGTCCCCTGTGCAGGGCATGCCTGTCGGCTGAAGAAACAGCCCCTCACGTAATCCTGGAATGCGTGGGAGTAGCAACCCAACGGGCTGAAATCCTCGGCACCCCGAGGTCGTTCCGTGAAGCCTGTGGAGACACCAGGAGGATCCTGCGCTTCTGGACGGAGCTAGGCTGGCTAGATAACTAGCTGGCACACATATTTACGTACAATGGCCCAACTTAGAGGCTAAGTACGGAAACTGGAGCCCATCACCATAACCATAACTGCGGCTGTGGTCGGTTAGGTGACCGATCATAGCACATTTTTTAGCACTTCCATGCTTCAAAGGGCATGTTAAGAATCAATCCATGCTAATGCTTGTTAATTTTGCCAATTAACCGTTACTTTTAAAGATATTTATACGAGTATTTAGCTAGGTACCTATATTATTTTGCAAACTCAAATGTAGAGTCAAACCGTAAAGCAAAACATGTGTAAAATAAAACAATTATGTATAGGTTTTTATGAAAAATTTTATAATGTTATTTTACCCGGTTTCTTAGTATTTTGGTGTTAAGTTTTTGCTACTTAATATGATTAACCAAATTTTTTGTTCACAATGTAGGGACCGATGTTGAATGAACTTTATGATTGTTTAAAATATTTTTAAGATGACTGACGCTCACAATTATTAAGGAATTAAATATAACATATGTATAACAGTTTAATTTGACAGTAATTAGCTCTTTGAAGCAATTAACATGCACTTTAGATCTTGTTACCTAGAAGTTATAAATGTTTGAACCAAAATTGTATGGAATAAAGTACAGTTCACGTAAACTTTCACAAACAATAACAATTCAGACATAAAACAATTGGGAAATATTTAATCTATTCTGCGGACTTATTTATTGACAATGGCCTACTTTCTATTCCAAGGTTATGTTTTTATCAAGATTATTATTAGATTTATTAGATTTTGCGCAATGCTATTGAACTCTACATTTCGATATACTTGAGTGGATCTGTGTAAAGGGTCAAACACTTTGTTGGTGACATTAAAAACAATGAGGACGTCGCGGTGTCGTTTGATTGGCATGGTGAACAAAAACAAACCAATTTGCATCTATACGCGTCGATAGGTAAGTTTCCTGATGATTGGACTGTGATAAAAAAACATTGCAGTTTGAGAACGTTTCGCTTCATTCCACGCCAGATAAACAAGTGTCATAACCCTAACTGGTGACCCTTTAAATTAGATTTTACTGCACCTACGTAGGAGCTCTGAGATCCAATTAGGTCCATTGCCCTGTAGTCTATACGTTCTGTAGCCTAGTTGGTAGCGGCCCTGCCTGCGAAGGGAGGGGTCCTTGGGTCGATTCTCGTTCGGGGCATATATTTATGTGACAGATAAATATTTGCACTCGGGTCTTGGTTGTTATTGTGATGTGTTATATGTGTAGTCCATGGCACCTGCAATACTGGTCTTACTGCGGGGGTATGAGTGTGTAAGCGTTTATTTATTTATTTATTATTGCATTATTAAGAAGTATTGTGTTAAACCATGCCTAAAAAAGGACGATTATAGGTACTAGTACCCTACTGTAAGGTTCCTTAATTAAAGCTGGCAACATTGAAGAAAGTGAAAAAATATGACGGGTGGGGACATACTGGCA
The DNA here is from genome assembly GCA_963932265.1 of Thymelicus lineola. Taxonomy (NCBI): domain Eukaryota; kingdom Metazoa; phylum Arthropoda; class Insecta; order Lepidoptera; family Hesperiidae; genus Thymelicus; species Thymelicus lineola. The sequence goes on along the minus strand of OZ010693.1, from coordinate 7,487,645 downwards.
GAATGTAGGCTATTAAAAAAAGAAATAATGTATCTGTGAGGGGGATGTCAATGTCAACGTCAGAAGGAAAACCAGGTTGGTTAGTTTTAGTTTTAAAATGGAATGTTTAAGAATAATGGGGATTAATAATTTGTTTAAAATAGAATAAACCAAGTAATTGTATAAATGTGTAATGAAATTATAACAATGTGATCCGGAACAATGGAGTTTTACTACACTACTAATTTTAATATACTAATTTTACTAATGTGGTTTTATATTAGGTACTGACCGAGATGCATTAGGCTAAAGAGAAAAATTAAATACTCATTTCTTAATTTTCCTCAGTGATACAATACTGTTAAAATGGTGATAAAGATATGTACAAAAATTCAAACAAATACATGTTTTCCAGAAACTTGGTAAAGGCGTTTTTGTTACAGTTTTGTTACTGTTTGTCACCGAAAAAACTTACAATTATTATTATACCCATATCAAGATCGAGAAATTGTCGGCCTTATCGAAGGAGCTTTGATCAGAATTGTACAATACTTACAAAAACAGTGTTTTTAAGAATGGAAACCTACCAAAATATGTAATATCATGTTTTTCGTGTTTTGGTTGTCATATTTTTGGTGTAGGGAAACATGAAGATTTTTGATACCAGCTACAATGGTATCAAAAATCAAACAATAGCAAAAACACAAACACATTTTTAAAGTAGGTAGGTACTTTAGCTGTATATTAATAAATATAGTACCTAAGACTGGAAGTATATCTTGTACTGTATATCTTGATATATAGTCTTTCAACCGTGTTTCTGTCACTGTTCTAAAAATATTGACCATATATTATAGTATAATATACCATTATACATCATTACATACCATTGACCATATAGTATAATTGTTTACCTTTGCAGTGTACCTACCTATTAATAACAGAATTGAGGCTATTTAATTCTATTTCTTTGACTCATACCTGTACTATATTGTGGTTGGGATGTGTTATATTTTTTGTGAGAGTTCGCTTTTATTATCGAACCAAAGTTAATGGTGCAGAAAGATAAGAGCGCGTCTTGACCACCAATTATAATACAATAAATCTTTTTTATTGTGTAGTATCTATTGCAGTTCCTAAGATTAATTTTTTTAACAAAAAGCTCAATTACTACACAAATCATTTAGTCAAAATAAAATACAATATGTTTATTCTAGTAGTTACTAAGTGTTTGATCATAGTTCATAGGCAGTCGAGAGAAGTGACGAGCGTCTGCGTTGGGGGACATCTCCGGAAGCAAATGTGCTCAATGAAATTGATTCGACGTGATCCTGTGCCCGGTCACTGTTCTGGTTACCGTTAGTAACTTACTTTGTACATACATATTATGTACCATGTTTGACGCAATAAAGAATTATGAATTACGTATCGAAACAGCGCGGTTATTCTCCAATCTCACTCATCGAATCACGTATCTGCGCGTATCCAGATTCCAATTTTTCAATGCACTTATGAATGTATTTTTATTTTGCCATCTCGGAAAAGTGCTTTGCCATAGAGAAGAAGATATGGTGAAATGAGTTGATGAAAAAAATCCGCAATGATAATATTATAATATGATTATTAATGATTACCATTAAATTAACAATAGAAGTGGTTTAATTATAATGAGGTAATTGTAACGTTACAAACAATAGCTTTAGTTAACACCTCACAAAGAACGTACGTGTGTGTATTGTCAATGTAATACTGCTAAGGTTGAATCCCCTCTGAAATTCTAGCATTGCCATACCACGCTAGTCAAATACGGATTAGGAGAGTCGGTCATCTTTGAGAACATGGTTATCTCATCACAACCCACAATTGCCACACAGCTGGGTTCAATCGGGACTCGAGCTTCGAGTTCAATCTATCGATGTAAGAGATAAACGTCATATTCAGACACATGCAGACAAAATGTGGGTTGACTAACTAACTTCATAATTCATATACACTTTGAGAACAGTAAATTGACCTATTAGATATGCATTGCAACATGCAGATTCCGGAAGAGAAAAACCCATCCGTATCTGCGATTGCATGTAGAAGTCCTCGGTATATTGGGGAGAAGAATTTTACCTGATCATATCGGGAATCTGGAAACCAAGAACATCGTACGATTCTTTCAAAACGTCTTGGTTCCTACAAGAGGTCCGTCCGATTAAGTTTGATCACCAAGTCTACGGGAATGTAATCCGTCCACTCTTCAAAACGCAATCGCAGATACTTAGTTTTCTTGGGAAGTAATACCTTAAACCGAATGCACACACAATTTCAAAATTTGATACCGGTTTCGAACCAAGTTCTTTAAAATCTCTAGAATCATAGTGATGTGACGATACATCCCTACTAATTTGTTAAAAAATAGGTGTATGGTCGTAGCGCACATATCAACTCGGAAAGGGATCGGCACCGGATCGCCTCGCCGTCAACCTAACGTAAGCGCGTTATAACCGACCAACAGCTCCAAATCGACTCGGCTACGGCTAGGCGACGCCGCGCTTACGGCTCGCCGGCCGCTGGTTGACGGAATGAATGACAGCAGTTCGCCGACGCAGCGGTAGCCGCGGCGCGGCGCGCGCACGAGGAAACGGAAAGTCGAAGGCGCGGGCCACACAGAAAAGACGTAAGACGAAGACGGGGCTCGGACCCGTCGCAGACAGGGCGCCGTTAAAACATATAGAAAAGACAAGGAACGGGCGTGACGGTCGGTGCACACTGGCTGGGCTTTTCCCGGCCACAGAGTACTTAATCACTACGTTTTAAGAGACCTGCTCTCCGCGTCCTTTCCGCTCCCCCGCTGGCGCCTACGCAGGCCCGCGTCCTGTCCTTTCTGTATGTTTTACAATAGGGCGCCGACGAGAAAACGTCGTGTCGGGCGTCCCGTCTTTTCTGTATGTTTTACGTCGCGACGGCTGCATACATTTTGTATGAAAATAGATTAAACGGGCGCCGCGACTGCGACGGGTCCGTGTCTTGCGTCTTTTCTGTGTGGCCCGCGCCGAAGGATAGCGTACGGTGAGACGTAAGCGCGGGTACGGCAAGTCGTCCACGCACCGTACCGCGGTTCGTGAGCTTGTCTCGAGGCGAGGCGATTACGTTACGAATCCGATAAGTGTGCTTTACAGTAGGGAGTTTCATACAAAGAATACTGACATGCAAGAGTTGATACGTTTACGTTCCGTTTACGAGTTGATATGTGTGCTACGACCAATAATCTCTTTCTATGTATCAATTATTATATAAACCGTTAGAATTTTTAGCACTTAACGCAAAATTCATCAAATAAAAGATCAATTAAGTATAAGGAAGTGAAACATTACACAGTTATATTGCGTTTAAATACTTTTTTGCTTGGAACAGTTCTTTTGTGAACATCTTTTTTGGTTGTACAATAAATAAAATTGTTTACTTAAACGTAATTAACTTCCGAGCGGAACTATGACCGATATTTTGCTGTCATGCAGTGTTGCCAGATCAGATTTTCAAAAATACTGTGTTGTCTACATTAAAATACAGTATTTACGAGAAAAATGCAGTGTTTGATGGAACAAAATACAGTGTATTTTACAGTGCAATTAAATGCCATAATATAAAAAGGAAATAATTATTTTATTAACTAAAATATAGATTTATTTTAAGACAGTATCCTCACAAACTGACTAAACATCTTAATTTTATCCACAAAACAAATTAATACGGTAAGTACGGGTCTTTTGGATCACGTTGAAGCCAAGTTTTAAAGTTCATATCACTCAGCCATTCATCTCTAAATTTTTGTTTATAATGTTGTTTTTTCGTTTCTTTGGGAGATGAAGGTCTACTCTCACTTTCAGCAGAACTAATATTTGCTTGAGACATATATTTTTTCACAAGAAATATAATTTTTTACACTCAAAACTTAATATATGTTACATCAAAAAATCTAAAACGTAATATTTAACACGGAATACTTTGACGATATACTAAACAAATTAAATGATACATCCATAACATTAAAACTATACTATTGCATATCCAATAACATTTAGCTGAATAATACTTACCCCTATGGTACGGCCGATACGGGGAATACCCTACTCCTTGCTGTGTGAGTCGGTCGGTCGCATTAGGCGCATTCATAATCAACAATATTTTTCATAGGAAGCGTTCATTATCATATGAAATTTGGTTTTTTTGTTGCCAAAAAAAATACAGTGTCTCCACACACAGTATTTATAAAAATACTGTGTCCAGTAGACGGCTTGAAAATACGGTAGATCTACTGTAATTACAGTGTATCTGGCAACACTGCAGTGTCATGTGTCTTTGTTAATAAATAATAAACAGTACTACCGCGTATATATGTTATCATAATTATATTTGTAGCAGCTTTTTTTTGCGTGTAAGTCTAACCCATGTTGTCTTTCAATAGATATGATTTACATAATCACTATACACATTTTTTTTTATTATCTTACTTTGTTAAATTGCCATCATAAAGTCTTTTAATAAGTCTAGAAGTTATTTATTGGAAATATATTAAATAATAATGCAACCTTCAGTACAGTATATTATACCTACATAGTTTTTAAATATCTTACGTTATTTTAAGAGAGTAAGAATTACTGGTAAGTTTTGTAGACATGACAAGCATCAAACGATTAATCCGAATTGGAACAAAGTCTTCGTAACCGGCACCTAAAATGTAAGAACTATATAATTTATTCTTGACTATATAATTTATTATTTTAAAAACTCGCAAATAGTAGTATCCATCATCGAATAAGTTCGGTTTAAACATCAATCAACAATGATCTCAAAGTGAGTCGTTCTTTTTTATTAAATACTAGAAAATCGCCCTCGCTTCGCTTCGGGAAAAATTGTAAAGAAAAAACATAATATAGCATATGTCACCCGGGAATAGTGTAGCTTCCCAACAGTGAAAGAATCACTTAGACGTGATGTCTGTCAAAGCATTACCAAAAAGAAAAGCGGAGCTTCATGATTTGAGTATTAAAAATAGGTTGAGAGTTATAGCTGTGTGGTGGTTCTAATATCCTACCACTACCACCATGCATGTGTTGCTGTACCTACAATAAGTACAGAGCCCGAGTAAAGACGAAGGATCGTTTGCCAGAGCTGGAAAAGTTGGATTGGATTCAAAATTCATGGAGCCCTTATCCTATAAGAATAAGATATCCATTCCCTCTTGGGACGTTATTTATAGACAGGATCTTAAAAAATGTAATTACGTACGAAGGTTGCTGAACACATCGACTTTATTTAATGAATATACAGTCTCTCAAACTTAACAAAATTAACTCATTTGAATATTCTTTGAAATAACAAATGAGGTAGGTAGTTATTTGACTTCTTGCCATTGTGTTATGGCTGAGAAAATTATTACTTGCATGCTTGAATATGTATAGAATAACGTGACAAAATGAGTGTTTACTATATGTAGTAGCCTTCAAGTAGCAGCTATTTTTATGTTGACATATTATCATGGAATTTGCAGTGAGGTATATATCTTAACGTATATTGTATCCAATTTTTACCACAGTTTTTCGGACAGGGACAGGAATTGATTATTTTTGAGTTGCCCTTATTTTTATGAATGACTTCTCGTATTCAGGAAGAATCTGTAAAGGTCAGTAGGGCCAACAGCAAGTGTCTATTCGAAAAGAAGGATATCTGGTATTTAGGTTATTAAGCACATCATGAACAGTTGTTTTTCACAATATTTTTAACAACCTACCCAACGATACCCCGGCAGAGAATAAAAGTCATGTAAAGTGTGGATACATGCAGGGCAGTTTAACGGGCCACCTTCACTTTACCGATTTTTAAGCTATTGCATAGCTTTTATCGCGGGCTTTGAGCGCGGCAACCGAATCAAGAAATTCCGTAACGAAAATAAAACTTAACACCCCCAACTCCGCCTACCATGTAGTTTATTGGAACGAAGTTCCTTATTGCGCGTTGTGAAAGGGGGCTAGACGGAAAATTACGACACTTTTTCATTCTTACGAATGACGACACTTTTTTTGAAGAGATTCAGAGAGTTTAACAGAGATGGCGCTGTACAACTTTCTGAATAATTGTACAGAGATGGCAACAAAACAACAAAACAATACTTAAATCGAAAGGAACTTCGTTCCATCCGGGTGTCCCTTGACACCTCTCATGTTTTTTTGTTCGAATTTAATTTTGCCGTAAACTATTGACCGACGTCTTTTTGCTATAGGTATGCATTATTTGACGCATTTTGGTACAATATTATTTTACCGAACTATTTTTGGCCGATTTACTAAATAACTTTTTGCTATTGGCCGAAGCCACCTTTGAACTTTTTTCATTTGCCAAATGATATATTTGCCATTTTTTCACCACACCAAAACTACGTGTAGTCTTGTTCAAAGGTGAAGGTTTTTCTCCTATTGCACAAAACATAGCAGTATCATGGAATTGTGACTTACCTACTAAATGAAAATATTCGCTGGAATCAATAGCAAATGGTTAAGCAATTGGTATTAACATAGTAAACTCCTCGTTATAGCCCAGCAACTTGTGTCGATGACTGACCAAGTTAAACAACAGGCGCCATTGGTACGTGCATGCGTGACCGCTAGTAGCAAAATTTCTTGAGCATGAAGGCTTCTGTGGGCACGTAATGCTGTCGGTACCGATTGTTATCAAAAACAGCAGTCGATAAATCACATGATTTATGGCGGCCTTATATACGGAGCGGCCCATATATACGGAGGCCCTCGAAGGCATAAAAACCTCCGATATTTGGGTAGGCCCCAAACCTCTCAATCTCTCAATGAACAATATTAGAGGCTAAAGCAGCATGGTGGAGTATACTTTAGGACTCCTTAGTTACGAAGCAGTACCTGCGGACTATATTGGCCCATTAGTGGGTAGGAGTCCAAAGCCAAAGGCGAGAGAGCCAGTGAACTAAAGGTCCCCCACTTCTTTTTCGGGTGGCAACACGTCGGTGATTCTTTCATGTTGATTTGATTTTTAGAATGTCGTAATAATTACGGTAGGTGTTTACAATAATTGTTGTCTGATGTTTACAAAATTTATAGGAATTAACGGTTTAGTAGCTATGTAAGATATATGGAAATAATTTGTTATTATAGGAGCCCAATGCCCATATACCAACGAGAGTTATTATGTGTTAATAAGTTAATATGAATGTGCTACTTACATGAAATAAAATGCAGGATACAGGATGTAAAATATTATGTTATGGTTGAATAATTGTTTTTTGCGTAAGAAATCCTCGTAAGTAATACTTGATCTTTAATGTAAGGTTGTTAACTTATATTACAGGAAATAATGAATTCGAGATACAGATATGTATATTATTTCAAGTGGTATTTGAAAATGATGAAATTGATTTTTTTTACCAAATGTCAAGACGTAGACGGGGCCAAGTGAAGGGAGAAACCAAATTATATCATAAAAGTTATGTACCAGAATAAGCTGGTTATTAGATGACTTGTAAAATATATCGACTATAGTAATGCCTTCAGCCGTATGCCCTATCAGCACTAGATTCCATGGACAGCATTTTGCACAAATAACACCATCCTAAAAAACTGTACATCCAGGATAGGATGAGTGTAATTGTGCAATGCAGGAATCTTAAATTCTTTGAGCACATCTCAAGAAAAGAGAGCTTCATTGAAAGGTTAGAGGCGCAAGGCCAGGTCGAGAGCAAGCTCTCCAGCGGACGGTCACCAACTCGCTGAACAGATGTTACAAAAGCCACTACCAACACCACGGTCGTCCAGTGCACCAGAAATTGAGAAAAATTGTGACTATAGCAAACTCTTCAACAACCCTCAAAAAGGACTTTCTATGTCATCAGCAACCACGATCACTCTGACAAGAGACATGACTAACAAAATAGACTATACTTTAGTGGTTGTTTTCTGTTACATTCTGTTGGAGAAAAAAATCCCATTCGTCCGGTGATCGGAATAACGAATAGAATTAGTGGGAATAAAGCGGTAGATATACGGCTACTAGTCCGACGATCGGGCTAACTAAAGAACTAGTGAGAACAAAGCGATAGATACGGCTTTTGTTCCCACTAGTCCGACGGTAGAACTAGTGAGAAAAAAATTCCCACTAGACCGACGGTAGAACTAGTGAAAAAAAAATTCCCACTAGTCCGACGGTAGAACTAGTGAGAAAAAAATTCCCACTAGTCCGACGGTAGAACTAGTGAGAAAAAAATTCCCACTAGTCCGACGGTAGAACTAGTGAGAAAAAAATTCCCACTAGACCAACGGTAGAACTAGTGAGAAAAAAATTCCCACTAGTCCGACGGTAGAACTAGTGAGAAAAAAATTCCCACTAGTCCGACGGTAGAACTAGTAAGAAAAAATTCCCACTAGTCCGACGGTAGAACTAGTGAGAAAAAAATTCCCACTAGTTCTACGATAGGACTAACGAGTAGAACTAATGGGAATGAACCGATTCGAATACTACTGCACAGATCTTTTATCCATTTTGAAATATATTTTATTTTTGTAAAGGAAAATTAAGAATTTTAACAGGATTTTTTGAACTACTCCCTCCCTTATAACTTTATTCTACATCAACATCTCATAGCTATATTAAAGAGTACATGAAAATATAGTCTATATATGTCTGAAGTAACTAGTAACCAACAAGCATTTGATTGCACGAACATTCAGATTTAATGAATATTTAATATTATTTAATGTACTCAACCTACTTATAAAATGTGATTATCATTCATGACCAAGTATACCTTGAAGGAGAATTGCATAAAATGGTATTTTTAATTGTTGCAGGAATTTTATTATACGCCTTTTCCGTGAATTTTAAAGTTTTCGGTAAATGTATTGGTAGCTGCAATGTTCTTCTACACATTGGTAATTTATTAAACCTTGTTTTGTAATATTTTCTAACATATAAACCAATGGTTACCATGCCGGATCGCCGCGCCAAGGGTCCTGGGTTCGATTCCCAGCGAGGCGGAAATTTGAATGATGAGTTTGAATTTCTGTTCTCGGTCTGGGTGTGAGTGTCTTGTGTGTTGTCCATGGCACCCACGACACAGGGAATCCTAGTGTGGGGCTATGAGTGTGAAGTGTTATTTATTTATTTAATTAAGGATTGGTAAAAAAATTAATAGGAATACTACATCAATACTACTCAGTAACGTTAATTGTTGTACCTACATCAATATTAATTAATTCGCTCCAAGATAAACGCTCTAAACGTAATCTGTTTATTATTATCCCACTAAATACATTTTCATGTCAAATTATGAGACTATACATGGCTCTACATCAAGAATATCTCATGTAGAGCCAAGCTTCTAACTCTACACGCCCTAACTCTACAAGGCCTAACTTCACAAATCTATTAAACCTATCTAACTAAAAGAAATAAGGTTATCTAAATCACAACTAGGATTCTTTTATAATTTTATAATGTATAGGAAACACATTTCTTATACATTATAAAATTATAAAAGAATTCTAGTTGTGATTTAGATAACCTTATTTCTTTTTAATTAAATTCATAAAAATATATTATACTATTGTTTTTGTTATGTTAGCAATGTTTATCAAAATATCGTTGGAACATGAGGTTAGGTAATAACAGCTTAACATAAATAAATCGACAGGATAGTATATTAAAAAATAATAATATGTATACTCATTACGACATTTGCGAGCCATTGTAAACGCCGTTTAGATAATGTTTTGTATTCTTACTATGTAAGTGGTTGCAATGTTTTTAACTCAACTTATTATCTTAGCGATGCGCATTGGTTACAGAACAATTACATCTCCTATCTCGGGTTATTGAGCGATAGCCGACTCTCTAAAAGGGCCACGTTCTTTGATAGTACCTAGTAAAGATATTAAATGCTTCTATTTTTAGCACATTTCCGCGTATAAAACGTACTAGTATATATGACAAATATGTGCTGAAATATTAGCAGATAAAAGACTGAATAAATTATAATATTGATTTTAAAATCACTCTATTGAGTTTACAGAATTTCAGCGTTTACACCATACAGGTTTACTCGCATGTCAAATTGTTCAGTTATTAGAAACTCATTAAATTTTCACTTGCATCATTGAAAGACCATTCGCGTAAAACTCTTCAGGTTTCTCCTCAATGTTCTCAAGGATGTGTTAATTCTGCCAGATTGGCCAGTATAGTTGACTATGATATTCTAAAAAGAATACGATCATTACAGTTGGAGAATGATAATTATGGTTATGATGATGATGAATATTGATACATCAGTCCCTGTGAAGATAAGGGCAAGGTCATTTTAGAAATTGCTGATAATATTAACTGTTACAAGGTGGTACGAGCGGATATTAGGTAAAGAAACACATGATAATTATCTGTTTTAAAGTACTGTGTTAACGTGTATGAAATTATCTAGCTCTTACATTAATTGATTTTGATACAAATGTTTCCATATTATTATGTACCATGTTTGACGCAATAAAGAATTATGAATTATGAATGTTACATTATAATTGTATAGGATTTAAAAGTAATTGGAAAGTAGGCTAAGGTCAAATCTTGCGTTATGTTTCCGAATTACGTCTATATTCAAAATTTATTGACACTTATTTTGGTTAAGACATTGTAAAGAATAATCGAGAGGTTTCCTAAGGTTTTTAAGGATTTATTACAAGTTTGCTCTCACTTCTATCTCAACATCTAGGAAGATACAACCTCAATATCTGGGTAATAAAAGATAGAAAAAAAGTTTTGTAATAAACTTGCGATAGGATATAATTGTTAATTTCCGTCTATGAAACACAAGATCATGTCAATTAATTGATTGCTTAGTTCTAAAAACATAACTGTAGTTACTTAAATTAACTCGTAACAAAAAAGATGATTAAGAGTGAAAAAAGGAAAAACGAAGGAAAGCTAATGTTGAAAACATAACAAACTTGGCCTTGTTGAGAACACGCGAGGCGACAAATTGTTACATTGTGTATAAATGCTTTCCTTGTACATACTTAGTTCCGGTTAGGTAAACATATGTTTATCCTATAAATAAAATCGTTAAAAATGCACACAAATCGTGACTTGCAAATTAAAATGTTTAAGCAAAAAAATTCAAATGTATGAACAAAGAAACTTAAAGTATCCTAATGCGATTTGGCAGAGATAATTTTTTATTATGTTAATGCGCTTTATTGCGGGTTTGGATAAACAATCGATCTTATATGATTGCTTGTTAAAAGGCTCTAGGTTGGGCTGCATATGTCAGCTTAGCCGGTTATTCTGGTTCAAGTTACGTTTACTTGTCTACTTGCATGGCCCACGTTCATTGATCTACAAGTAGTTTTCAGGAAGCTTATTGAATGCTAACTTACCAATATAGCCTTAAATAAGGTCAAAGGCTGCTCTTGAACGAGGTCTGTTATTTAAATAGTCATATGCGAAGAATTAACATAAGGATTTGTTAAGTGACTGTATTTGGCTGATATCTTGTAACAAAATTCGATGTCTATAAACTATTATAAATTGTCCAGTTGATCATATTAAGTAATAACTAATTTTGTATCTATAGTTGGCGAAACATCAGTTTTTCTATTTAGTCATAAATAAATAAAATCTTTACATTAATAAAGTCTATTAAAGTTTTTTTAGTATTTACATTTATCTGATTGTCTATATAGAGTTTGGATCAAATTCGACTTTGCAGACATCCTATATGCAAAGAAATATAGAAAACCGTGAAGTCAACCGGCTGAAGGTTTTCCTCTACTATTAAGGTAAATAATAACAATTTGTCATTTACTCACATCGCGTCGTAATTTGTATGTGCCGTCGAATTTTTGATGTTGAACTATTTAGTGTCCACGACAATTCTTGCTATTACTACTATTGTATTGTTTGTACTATTATTTCTTCTGTGCTATTACATAAAATTGAAATTCAATTATTTATGTCCGATAGAATGTTTTGCCTTGCGAGATTATATTATAATTACACCGGTACTAAACGATCTTGACACCATCGCAGTGAGTGCTATTATCTACATAATAAATAATTGAGATGTCCCCGTAATGTAATAAAAAACCAAATTGAGCACGTGTAGAATCAATTTTGGTTAGGTGCAATGTAGAAGAGGGGCACTACTCATGTTCTGCCTTAACTACATTTTTGACAAATAAATTGGTTACACTTCCTCAGTGTAGGTATATTCTAAATATATGAAAATGTTATAATAGTTACATTATAAAAACCACAGGTAAAAACAATAACTTTTTATTTCAAATTATTTACTTGTTTTATTATAGACTAGGAAATCGCCCTCGATTCGCTTCGGGAAAAATAGTAAAAAAATATATACGTATAGCCTATGTCACTCGGGGATACTGTAGCTTCCCAACAGTACAGTGAAAGAATTTTTCAAATCGGTTCAGTAGTTTCGGAGCCTATTCAATGCAAACAAACAATCAAATCTTTCCTCTTTATTAATTATTATTATAATATAAGTACATATAGATGAATTAAATGTTCCCAAATTCCAAATCTTGTACAATTGCTTTTTTTTTAATTTTTTAATGCATTTTTATCAACAGTTAAAAAAGAAAATTGTTTTTAAGTATTAGTTTAGGTTATGAAATGTGATAATCATTTGAATTTGAAATAAATATTTTTTATATATCTTAGCATTTGAGATTTTAGTATTTTATTGTTCTAGTCTTAACTTGTGTTATATTACAATATGAAGCATTTTTTTAGTATAGTCTAACGTATTTACACTAGAAACACATATTTTGAAAATACGTGTTTCTATAAATTCCATTCTATAAATCCTAATCTCACGTAATTCTATAAATTAATTATACGTAATTCTATAAATTACGTGAGATTAGGGGTGTGGCAAGTGGGGGTTGTAAAATCAGTAAAAACACCTCACGTAATTATTGGCTAACCCTAACCAATTAGCGTTAAAATGTGTTTGATAACATTGATGATAAACTTTTGTTACCTAATATGCCCTATCTTTATTTTCCTTATTTACGCTAATGCATTCACAATTTTTTAAGATATTTGAACGACTAGATCTGTCTGGGTCATAAAGATAATTGTATTAACAGTGCAAACTTTCCTGTAATAATCTTAACAGTTTTCATCTTTTTACTTTTCGTAATATCTTAATCCTTCCTCAAACATATTTTACGATACATACAATATCATTGTCCTTCTTACATAAACAAAGCAGTATTCATTCGTAGTTAATTCATTAGTCATACAGATTTCTTTTCAGCTCGTAATTTTTCCTGTTGAATTTCGAATTAATGTGCTAAATGTAATTTGTGAATGTTAAGCTCTATTTGTGTTTTAAAGTAATTAACTTCTACGGCTAATATTTTAAAATATACGCTTATACACTTCTTTCTTCATTTCTTAGAATTCCTTGTGATGCTGCTAGCATAGAAATATGTCCCACCCAACCTACCCAATTTTCAGGTGAAAGCCATCTTTGTTTTTAAATTTGATATAAAATATTCTTACGTAAAGAAAAGTGAACAGTATAAAGGCCGGCAACGATCCGTGCCGTGCGCTGATTGCTCTCGTCCCGACCTAACCTGATGTGACCAGTTCAACCGACAAATTAAAATTCAGTACTCCGTAAAAGAGTACTTTGTTGTAACCTACGTGAAATACGGCCAATATTATAAGAACACCATTTATGCAAGTGAAATGATATGATATTTACTCAAAAGTGTATACTTAATACTACGTTATAAAAGAGGGTAAATAGACAGACAGATACTCAGATACACAGACAAATAGACAGACAGATAGACAGACAGACAGACAGACAGACAAATAGACGGACAAGTGATAAGGGTTCCGTTTTTTATAAGGAACGGAACCGTAAAAATATCAACCGCAAAAATCGTCAGGGTCTGAAAGACGATGATTCAATTGTTGAAAAAATATTATATATTTCTATGTAGTCCGACTACACTTCTCGGAAAACACATAAAAGATTTAGATAAAAAGAGGTGTTACTAAGTAATTTTAAAGAAAAGAAAGGAACGAGGAAAATAAACAGCACATTTGACAGTTCTATTGTATGCATTCATTTGCCAGCGTGGTAAACTTAACAAATATACGACAGGAGACCCTGATTCAATATGTTATGTAACTTAACAAAAATTTTATCAACTAAAGTAACTGATATATAAACAAGATATAGAAAAAGGTACTAAACCATTGGATCAGACTTTTTCTTCTTTTTCAGACACGGTTCTTATAGAAATCGGGGATCACCATAAACCATTTAGAAAAATGTTTTACTGATGTTTTCTATTGTGCTTCATATATTGTAGTGTTTACTTAGACAACCACAAATGTAATTCATAGAAACACCTTTTTTCAAAGACAGTTGCTGTTGGCCCTAGCGGTTATGAAACACCCTGGTACTAGAATAGACTAGTATGCATTTTTCTGAACTACTATTATAGTAACCGTGTGCATGTTAGTCAATTAACTCAACTCTTTGCGTGATATCAGGTTTAAGATGACACAAGATCTAAATAGATGACGCACTGATACAATTATTAAGACAGGAAAGAAATAAATGAGGATTAACTCTAAGTAGTCTCAAGAACTATATGAGGAAGTTGATCACGTAACAAATAAATGGTAAGCCTACTATAATAAATATAAAACAACAGCATAGGGGCTTTCACATCTGACGTCATGATAAATTCTGACCCTGTAAATCAAGAGCATATTCAAGAAGAATACACGAGCTTTATGCGGGTCCATAAATGTTACACACCTCTCAGAATACTAAATTGATGACAAATGACGACTTGGATTTAAGAAGCTGCTTTCATTCATGAGTTGCAGTGTCGGAGAGTCAGTAAATAAGTAAGTCCTCGCAAAGCCTCAATAATGCCTTTAGTGTTTCAGAAGTAATGGGCAGCAGTGACCTTACGTGAATTATGCTGATCTGCCGTTGGTATTGACATTAAAACAACATATATCCCAGTTGGTAATTCACTCGTCTGGTGGTTAAAAGGTGCAAACTTCGTAATATTTTTGTCGTCCGGTCTTAATTTAAATTTAAAAAATGCTAATGTAGAATAAATTACACTAAAAAATGCAACCTGGATTCATCTAGAATTACTAATAGTTGCCTCATTACATTTTCTTATCACTCTTGTACTTGTCACTTACATTTTAATTTAAATACGATTATGTATGCAAAGGTTGTCCAAGAGTATTTGATGCTAGCATATTTAATAAATATTTTAGTACCTACAATACCTAGTAACGTTAATAATGCATTTGAGTGAAGCCATACGGCATTATATACATCTGATTCTATTTGATCTACACCACTCATAGTTCATTACTTGAACAATTAACAGGCTAGATATTAGTGCCAACTGAATGCCAATGTAACCATGCGCTATTCTGAAAATTTAAAATAAGCACTTACTTCACAACCAAGGAAAAGCTTGGACATTTTCGCCAAAATTACTGTTCAAACATATTTTGGGACTCAAAATAGATTTATTAGGGGTTTCAAATATAATTCATTAATCTTTTCATGTATTATTGATATGGAAATTGCACACCTTCTGTACATAAATAGCGAATTCTCTATATCATGCGTCGGTTTCAAAGTATCGCACATATACTGTATTATTGTTGTATTGTTTTATCATTGTTTTGATACAGTCTCGAGATTGTTTATTCACAGGTTGCAAACAACCACAATGTAAACGGATGGGAATATCGTATATAGACAAAGACTTTACAAAGAATTTACTAACAATAAGTATTGGAGGCGGACAAGTTTTTCAAGTCCTTTGTGGCTCGTCGTTTTTCATTTGCACTACAGCCCTATCGGAAGGATTGTTCATTATGAAAAGAATAAATATTAGGTACTGCTTGCTTAGTCCGGCTAATGCTCTAGCTATTATTTGATAAAAATAATAACAAGACAAAAGCGTAATGAATTCTCATTGTCAGTTTCTTTTTTGTCAAGTATGTAAATGACCCTAATCAAAATGTGTCAAAATGACCGTCATCAAAATATGAAATTCTCATTATTGAACTGGTTACCTTCAAAATAATATTTGACATATGAATAGTATACTTATTATAAATCTGTGGGAATTAGAATTTAAAGTGGTCTCGGTTTTGTCCTTCTCAAAACTAGGTCGGTTGCATTCAAAATGCGGAGACCAACAACGTGATACTAACGAATTTTATCATAAACATAACTGTTCCATAGCTGTATTATTGGGATATAGCCATCATTCATAGTACGCCATCCTAGAGAAGTTTCCACATGGTGTTGTCCTTGTTGAAGCATTGAAAAGCAAGCCTGTTGAAGCAAGTGACAGTCACCATCAAATATCGAACGGAATTTCGAAAAAAAGGTGCATTGTAAAGTAAAATCTGTAAAGTCTGAGATATTTTTTAAAATCATGGCTGAAATCATATTGTATTCTTCACTTAATCAATTATATGCTTAGTCATAAATTTAGAAAAACAGCATATTATGAAGGTTTATTTATTATAATCACATTCTGAGCTTAGCTCGATCAATCAGACACCTACTAATAATTTAAGAGTGAATATATTTTATGTATGTATTATTTTAGTTACGACCCTTGGTAACCTAAATACCTCTATTAAGTACTAAGATAAATTGTTGTTGAGCAAGAACAATCACTTGTTAAAACAAGTGATTAAAGGCCTAAAGGCCTGTTGCATACCGAGTAAAGTTTTTAACTTTTTGCCTGCGAGACAGGTAGCTTTGAGATTATAAAACAGTTTATAAAAAATATAAATGAATAAAGTTCAAGGAAGATATTTAACTGTTGTATTTTTTACTGTTTCATCGAATTACATTTCTAGGTACACATTAAACCTAATTATATTGAACATTTAGTGTTTGGTTAGAATAAGTAGATAAGGTAGGCAGGTTGGAATTCTTAAATGTCAAATGTTGTATGTTATGAACATGACGTGTAACAAAGACAATAAAAAAATATAGAGTACAAAAAATATATTTTATTACCTGCATCTCATTCAACCTTGTTCTGATATGATTGTTATTTCTTATAGGCACAGGTTATAGGTATAGCCCTATAAATATATTACATTTTATTTGAAATGTTACATTACAAATCATGGACTCTTATTAGTTTTATTTAAAGAGCAATAAGAAAAAATATTTTTGTCACAATTGATCTGAAATGCAAAGAAAACAAAAATTGCTCTGACTAGAAAATTATGCTTTAATGATAGTGAAATGAAAAAGACAGTTCAATGTTTAACCTACTCGTGAATATAAACATAAAAAATTTCTAAAAGACCTTGAAAAAAGTAATGGTAAACTGTTTACAGTTTATTCTTGTTGTGTTAATTGTCGTGATCAACATTTATCATATCAGATTACGGTGGTCGTGAGGGCAATCGTCGTCACTTATCATTCAGGCATATCGATGCCGCTGATAGCAGATCACATCTTTTTCAGTTGTCTGCAACTGTACTGTCGATTACGTTACGTACTATTTACAAATTACGAATTGCATGTTGGTAAACTTTACACTCCTCAGCCCATGGAACACATTAACAATAATTTAGTTCTAGGCCTCTTATTTCTGCATTGATTGTTGATGTCTCTCGGATTGGTTGCATTAAATTTAAAAGAATTTCGTAGTTTTATGTTGGTCATGCATGATATTGAACGTCTTTTGGTTTTGGAGTATTATATCAACCACAGACATATATCAAGAATATACATGTCTGTGATATCAACATACGTTCGTCTCCTTTCCGCGTTCTTCAGAAATATAGTCAGAGTTTTAGTCGATTTTTTTTGCAACTTTTAAGGATTGCTAATATGTAATATTATTTTAAAACTCATCCTGAACATCTTTCACTTGAAATACAAAGATGTTTAGCAACTTAGTACCTACCTTTACTATAGAATCATGATTCAGAAATATACGTATTTTTCTTTTTAATATTTGTTATTTGCTAGATAATATCGTAATAATGGTTCAATGAATATGCTAAAATGTTTACAAAACCTTTTGATTTGCCTATACAATTTACGCTGTGAAAGTAAATAAGTTATTGCTGATAAAGTGGCTCTTTGTAATAAGTATCGAAATACTCGTATTTATGTTTACGTAATAGTGCAGTTGCAACATTGTATTTTTTAGGATAAACATTTTAGTTTGCCTATGTTGGACGCTCTTTTCCTTAAAAATATATTCAAATTGACTGAATAATTTTTTTATAAAATGTTAGGGGTCGGTATCGTATCTTATTAAAACTTTGTTTCGCCTTATGTTTCAAAACATATTAATAGCAATACTTGTTTAAAGAATGTAGTTTTTAAGGAAATGCAAAAGATTTCTGTTGGTACCTACTCACGTAAAAGTTACCATGCAATCGATATAATCTATAATGACTATATGCTCAATAAATATATCCTGTACTATATAAATAGCTCCTATTCAATGATAATTTTATCGTTTTTTTAGTAGATTGCACAGTTCTGTGTTGTGATATAACAGGATAGGAACGCGCAAAGCGTGAATACGAATCCGTTTCACAGAGTTCGTGAATGTAGAAACCGCATAAAACTTTGTAGGATGCTCACCGAAGTTATTAGTGCTTATTGCACTCAGAATATTTTGATACACAATAAACTAACTGGTTTTGTGGAGCAGGTTGCAGAAATATCCTGTGATTATAGATAATGCTGTAATTCTGTGCCGACACTTGTTGAACATTACTGTTGAGTATTGAGCTCTTTTGTTTCATGGATAACATTTACTTATCTTAAATTGTTTTTTTTTTATATTGTTGAAAGTATTCGAGTTTATTGGTCTTGAATATCAGTTAGGAAATATTTTTTTGTTTTATTGCATTGACACAATAAGTTTCAGTAACATCATAATATAAGGAAATAGCAACATTAGTGCGACCTTTTTCTGCAACCTAAAACTATTTTAAAATTACATCTGTCTATTTTATATATCTTACCAGTCTATAATGTTTTACTCAAGATAATAAAATACCTAACGGAAGGAAGAAATAAGTATTATTTAATATTGTCGTTAAGCATGTTGCTGTTTTGTATCAAATTTGTGCTCTAATGCTGGCTATACACGATCAAGTATACCTACTTGTCAAGTTTGCAGCGGACTTGACAACCAGTATACTTGACGTTATATGGCCACGGTATGGCTATCTGGCCATATAACTATCTCATGCAACTGGATGCCGCATCAAGTCAAACTGCAAAATTGACAAGTACACTTGATCGTGTATGGCCAGCTTAACGGGCAACCATGGACAATGGACAATGACTGGATGGTCATAGTACTGTAAAAAATGTCCTATAATTTCGTAGAATATTTTATACTCTTCAAACACAATATGACTTGTAGTATTAATCCCATACCTACTCTATGATATATTTTAAATATTTTGTACTTCAATACTCCTGAACCAATTACAAATTACACATGTATTTAAATAGATACATTTTCATTTTAGAAACAGACAAAGATTACAGATAGTCAGATGGTTATATTTTTAAATATGCAAATTACTAGCGATGTACACGAAAATGAATGCCGGTATATGTAAACAATGATTGTTGTATACATGATATTTTGTTTAATAAAATGCAAAACTAGACACTGTTGGCAGGTATTTTTTCACTTACTTTTAAAGAGACCCATCTTGAAGCACTTTCTCATTATATCTGGAAGCGAGGCAACTTTGTGAACCTCGCCCATGTGTGCATTTGCGTCCAAACGACAGGACTGAAACCGATCTATTCAATTATCTTACGAAACAAAAGTTCTTAGTGTGAAAACGTTCGCGAAGAATTTTCTTCTGAAAATGCCGCGGGATTTTTCGTTCGGGTGCTGCGTGTGTAGCACAAGTCCGCAACAAAACTGAACTGAGGCAGCGCAGCCGCAAGCCGGCCGGCGCTCATTGCCACGCTCCGTGTAAATCACCCATGGATTATCTAATTAAGCTTCTCGTATGTATCAATGCTAATGCAGGGGCGTCCACATATCTGACTAATCTGTTCCATATATGACAGATCGCTATCTAAAAGGAAATCCGGAAACTCTTATTTTTAAACATCATTTGAAACAATATTATCAAGGATGCATCGCCTTTGTTTTAACTTTTAAAGTAACTTGTGATAAATCTTTATATATGAAACACAAAAAATGTTTGTACAAATGTCCTTTATAGAGTCTGACACCATCCACCCGATATGCCTCAAAATGGTTTCATTAATGACAGGCAATAAGCCGAAGGTGGTTTGAGACCACTAAAACGGTTCGGTTCCTTGATAAAGTCGATTTTCCACTTTTCCCATATTACAATTTGAAGATAATATATTACAGGAAAACCTATAAGAAGTCTATGGTCTTAAAAAGGGGCAAAGAACAAAACAAAAATAACGGTAAATATGTAAATACATACGTGCGGAACCCCTCTCCAACCGAGTTTAACTCGCACTTGTCAAGTTTATTTCCAAGTTATAAGAGGTTCCACAACCTTTGCAAGGACAGTATTTATACTCAAAAACACTGGTTTTAACTTGTTTTTCACAGAGAAACATCACAGATGAGCCTGAATATGAGACTCCAAATCAAACCATGATTGACGCAGGATAATGCTCACGCTGAAGCGGCCAACCTTCTAAGGTAGGGACGCCAGCAATCATCCAAGCAGTAGGTACGTACGGGCACGAATTCAACGAAATCCCGTCCGGAAACAACTCATTTTAGCTCTTCAGGTAGGGATAAGCAAAACTACCATCAAATGAATAATAGATAAAGACCCCGCAATGTACCCTGAGCTTATCGACGATAAACAGGGAAATTCCATATTCATTATGGAAAAAAATTAAGGATCGAGAAATGATCGGCTTTGTAAAGAAGGTACACGAGAAAAAAATACCGCCAAATCCTTTTTTTTTTGTCATTGGAGAATGATACAAAAACAAAGTGATAAAATGTTATGCCCATGTCAATAAAGAAGCAAGCAGGCGTATACCGATACTTCCTTAAATAGCATATTATTAATTATTTTTTTATTTTAAGATACTCAGTGAAAAAGTTCCTCATTCATTATAAATCGTAACATTTCTTGCTACTATTTGATATTTAAATTAAACAAGGCTGTAACAGTATTTATGGCAAGACTGTATACTATAATTTCTATTGAAATATAGAAATAGAGCCACTCATCCCCCTGATAATTTAATTCTTATATACATAGTGATAAAGACAATTGAAATGTTTTTCAATATTTTATCCGTTTACAAAAACGACATATCTTCCCTGCATGAAGTTATCTTTCTAGATAAGTATAGTAAAAGATAAGATAAGTATGTCAACGAATTTGCATGCGATTTCAATCTATAGCAAGAATGATTTACGATAAAGTTAAAAACATGTCATATAGTTGACAACATACATAGAACATACTTCGTATTAATAGTTGTAAAAAAATGTTTTGTGAAATATAACTTTGAACTTGACCAACAGCGCCATCTAACAGATCATAATGATATGTAGCTGTCATTAGTATGAACCATCTTATCGAAGACTAGGAAATCGCCCTCGCTTCGCTTCGGGAAAAATAGTAAAACATAAATAAATATAACATAGCCTATGTCACCCGGGGATAGTGTAGCTTCTCAACAGTGAAAGAATTTTTCAAATCGGTTCGGTAGTTTCGGAACCTACTCAATGCAAACAAACAATCAAATCTTACCTCTTTATAATAATAGTATAGATTATATACACATTGGATGGATATGACCTCAGACGGTCAACTCTTTAGAAAGGTACGCAGTTCTTACCAGAAGTGGCATAGAGTTATAATATTAACATAAAGATGAGTAATGATAGAATAACTATAATAATTTATTCCAGGCGGAAGACAAAAGGGTTGTTCTAAATAGCTTTTAGCAGAGCATTGATAATTATTTTCTAACTAAAGTGTTAAGGTTATAAAGAGAAAAAAATAAAGGTGAACTTAACATTGGCCTTGGCCTTCACCTACGCGTCGTTTCAAGTTCAATATCAACTTCCTCCATATCCGCTTTCTGACCCGGAAATGGAAAAGCTTGAAATTTTAAAATTGAGTCTCTTCCGTCTTTACTGTATTGTTAAACATTTTAGGAAAGATTTCAAAACAAATTCTAATACAGAAAAATATATTCTTATGCATAATGTAATGACCACATGCATAAGAATATTTTATCCTCTGAATGGGTAGCCTTTTATATGATCGTAGACAGATTTTGAATGAGGAGAAATGATCTACGTAAAGTAGGACAAGGTGGATCAGAAAAATGCCATCCTCTTTTGACCGCCAGTTTGTGGTTTTCTTTCTCAGTAAGTATAGGTACATATTATTCTCATTTATATGAGAAGCTTTTTGGAAACACGTAAACTATATACACGATGATATTACACATAAAATAACTGAATATTTTAAAAAGCACACCTAGAATTTTTATCTATTTACATATTAGAAAAAAAGAACATAGAAAGCACATTTTCGAAAGTACTATTGTCGTCGATACATAACCATATGAAATAATAGGAATACACTCAGCCGGTTCCACGGAAACATTAAAAGCCTTAGAGCTCTGGTTTTCAGTGCAGTCTCCGTTTTTCAGCTTAGTTCTTAGTAGATACAAGTGGGGTTAACGCTGTATTGAAAAGTATCTAATATTAATATTAATTTTAAAGATATTCGAGGATCCTAAAATATCGAGGGAATAAACTGGTATTAAAAATTCGTCACTACTTACTTATTTGACTTTTATCTCTTTTAGCGTTTATTTATTATTATTATTTATAAATAAGGTCTACAATCAATCTGACTATTATTTAAATGACCAGTGAAAAATATTATTTTTTCCAGTACTTAATTCTATATTTATTCTACTACTTATTTTCAAATTAGTACTTTGGATTTGGTTTTTCTTAGCTCTACATCAATATTGAATATGAGTTCATATGATGTCTGCCTTATTGGAGTTAACAATTTGCGACGCAAAGAAACGCTGTATTTAACAATTTCTGTCAAACTGATGATTTTTAAAAATCTCTGAGCTAATTTTTTAAATAAACAATCCAAGTTGGATTATTTATTGACGTATTACCACAGAAGACGTAATAATAGTACATGTATTACTAAGATTTATTACACAAATTTACATAATATTATTGACGTAAAAAAATTTAAAAATACCTATTAGATCATAACCATGATATGTCAAGGAAATAAATGTAGTACTATGTGTCTGTAACAAACTATAAATCAAGCCCAAAGTTTTTTATTATCATGTTTAAGGTAACTTTATTATAATTTTTTTTATTTTCTTAATTTTATTATTTTTGTGTGTTCTCAAAGGTTCATAATAATGAAACATAAATCCCAAAAGTTCATACAGGGTGGTCCAAAAGTATGGAAACCCCTGAATAACACCTCAGGAATAGAAATATACTGGGTTTGGTTTGTTTATAAAAAAAGTAATCTGTTTACGCATTACTTACTGAAAACTATAAAGATTAAATCTGAATTAGTGATACTAAAAAGCCTTAAACATTGTAATAATAAGTTGCATATTTTCAAAACCCGTGTGAAAACCGACATTCAATCGCCTTTTATTTATTTATGTAGTAAGAAACGGACGTAATTCTATTATATAGTGCATTGAAATAAGTGTCTTTTAAATTTCAAAAACAATTTTATGCACATAATAATGGTGTTGTTATAAAGTTCATCAAAGGTATATAGGTCATATTATTGTATATACGAGATATTACGAGATATAATAAAACATTATTGGAACGAAGTTCCTTATCGCCCGTTGTGAAAGGGGGCTAGACGGAAAATTACGACACTTTTTGATTCTTACGAATGACGACACTTTTTTTTAATATAATATTTTAATTTTTATACTCCTATTTCAATGCTACCAACATTATAGCCAACTGCACATTTAGTTAAAACGCAACCGGAGGTTTTGTTTGGGGTTGTCTAAAATGACAATTTACCGCAGATGTCATTCACTGCAGGTGTTATACGACAGTTTACTAGAAATACCAGTAGAACGGGTACTGATATTGTTGTTTGTAAATATCGCTTTCCCAAACACCCTTCAAATTGTAACACAAGGTTGCAGGTTGGTTGAAACATTTTGTACGACAGAGTACTTATGTTAGTACAGAAAGAGTAGTACAGCAAGCGAGATTACAGTCTCGTTCGAGGCGTCTCAGAGATTGGGATGTTCTGTTCACAAATTAATAAAATTTATTCTGTGCGCTAAAAGGTACATTTGTTCAAATTTCTATTTTTTTATTAAGGTTTTTGTATGTTTATGAAAACTATTATTATAGCTTAATAAATGAAGATTCAGTTGACGTGTCTTTCTTGGTCCGCAACGCATCGGTGACGCCTTTTGTGTTGCTGATGTCTATGAGCGACGAGGGTCGCTTACCATCAGGTTGATCGTCAGCTCGTTTGTCGGCTAGTTATATAAAAAATGCCCCAAAAATTACAGTTATTTTCCCTCAGGGGGTATGACTCAGGCAACATTACACAGTGTTTTTTTTGCCCTAAAAAAGTGACATCCATTACTAACTGCATATTTCTAATCAGTAATTCATTACAAATGCTAGAGTAGAACACCCACGTGTCAATTATGTATACTTTTTTTTAAAAAAATGTTGAAAGTTTTCAAAGGTCAAACGGTCAAAATACTAAAAATAATTCGTAAAAAAAAAACTAAACACAATAGAGATTTGCTTATATTGCAGGTTTATGAAACAATTTTAGATGCATACTTTTCCGTTTTTATTTTATCAAGAATGATAATAGAAGCCGCAATAAAAAATGTTTTACCGAAATCAGTATTTATTTTTTTATAATTTTTCTGTCTCGAAGTAGAACCTCTGTTTGGTACAAATAGATTCCTTATACTAAGGTTTATCACTCACAAAAAAATTACTTTCAACTCAGGCCTACTTTTTGAGAAAACGATTTTCAAAAGTTTCAATTAGGGTTGTCACTTTCTTGACCTTAAGTTTTTATTACCTAAAATAAGCAGCTTTTTATGTCAAATAATACTAACGATTAATATTTAATCATTATTGGCTGAAATTGTTAAATACAGTGACTACTGTGTATATTTATTTATTTATTTATTTAATCTTTATTGACCACAATGTAATGTGAACGAGCTCCTGGAGCTTGTTCACATTGGGTGCTAAATTTACGACACGCTCTAGGAGCGCGCTCACAGCGGAGGGGATATTAAGCAACGAAGCAAAATGTGAATAATCAATTTTATTAAATTATTAATTCATTCATTTAACATATTTACATAACATTTGACATATTGTATAACGTAACAAAATTATGGATTTGCTTTGGTTTGATTTATTTAAAAATTGAATTTCTTTTTAGAGAATTAAGATTGTTTTTAGGGTTCCGTGAAAAAAACGAAAAACGGAACCCTTATAGGATCACTCGTGCGTCTGGGCGACCGCCGTTCATAGCCAATTTACTCCGAAACTACTGGACTAATGGCCGGTTTCTGAAGTCTCCAGTTAAATGATCAACAGCTATTGAATCAATAAAGTTAAACTTAAGATAAGTGTCCGATAACTGTCATTGGGTTTCTGAACACGCGAGGAGCCTTTCATTAACTATGAATCCGATAACGAGTACCTAAAACTGCTACTAGATGGCTCTCTTCAAAAGATCAAGTTTCAAATAGATTTTATGATATTATTTTGTCATTTTTACTAATTGTTTTTATTTTTTCGATACTAAATATATAGTAACATCTTGTTTAAATTTAAAATATTGTAATTTGGTATTTATTAGCGTCTGTTCATCATAGTCAAATATCAACAATATAATTTAAAAACGTCAATTTAACGTTTATTTTGGTTACCATAGTATTTGAGAATAACACCTCTGGCATTCATTGTCAATCTAGAAAAAAATGTATTATTGGAAGTATTGAAAATTTAAACTCGCAAAGAGAAGGCATATAATTGTATTTGTATTTTCAATAATCTGAGGTCCTTGAGGCTATCCATATACGGCATAAACAAATGATCTCAAAATTGTTGTAACTTGTAATTTGTCATATTCTGTCCACGAAATGTTAAAATGAAACGTCAAATAAAGTTATGGAACCTATAAACGGCCATCTTGGGTTAGATAAGTTAATCTTAGTTTGAACGGAGTTTATCTATTATCGCAGTGCTAGGAAACGCTTTTTCGGAAGTTATCGATCCGTTAGCGTTATTGAATAGATAATCTCTCGACAAATAGACCTCAGAAACCGGGCATAAATGAGTTGAAATTTGGTACTTATGTACTTTTCTGTAACCCAAAGACGAAAGTATAAAGTAAACAACGGAATTTTGTTTTTTTTAACCAAATCAAAATTAATCAAGAACTGTTTTGCAAACCGTATTGTGTGCCATGTCAAATGAAAGGGCTTTTTGTAAGGATCTCAAATATATTTTTGTTATAGTTCTACAATGGATAGTTTTAAAATTATTCAAAAAAGAATGAAAATTAAAGCCAAAAATTGACCACCCCCCCCCCCCCCTCTCTGAACTACTAAAGCTAGAATTTTGAATGAAATACAGAGAAGTTTACTTAAATATTACAGGAAAACATATAAGAAGTCTATGGTCTTAAACAAGCGGCAAAAGTAAATAAAATAGAAAAATAACGGTAATAATCAACGTACGGAACACTCTCCAAGCGAGATTAACTCGCACTTCAAGTTTTTTAAAAATATGGACATAGTGTTGATCTAAAATTCCAAATTATGTTTAAGGAATAGATTGAAAGATTATTCAAGATTTGGATCAATGTTTTTTTATGGTTTTTGGTTTTAAAAAAAAATTACGTATCTAATTGGTAACCTCCTTTTTTAAAGTAGGTGAAAAGCTTGTCTCGGAAATATATATTCAATCCATCCATCATCAGCATTACGTTACGTTTAAATGAGAATTTACCGTCGCTTCTTTAAGTGAATCTGATTTGACCTTTTTGTGACAACCCTAAATTTACATTTTTGACCTCAGTACATTAAAATCGTTTTCTCAAAAAGTAGGCCTGAGTTGAAAGTAATTTTTTTGTGAGTGATAAACCTTACTATAAGGAATCTATTTATACTAAACAGAGGTTCTACTTCGAGACAGAAAAATTATAAAAAAATAAATACTGATTTCGGTAAAATATTTTTTATTGCGGCTTCTATTATCATTATTGATAAAATAAAAACGGAAAAGTATGCATCTAAAATTGCTTCATAAACCTGCAATACAAGCAAATTTCTATTGTGTTTAATTTTTTTTTACAAATTATTTTTAGTATTTTGACCGTTTGACCTTTGAAAAATTTCAACATTTAAAAAAAAAAAAGTATACATAATTGACACGTGGGTGTTCTACTCTAGCATTTGTAATGAACTACTGATTAGAAATATGCAGTTAGTAACGGATGTCACTTTTTTAGGGCAAAAAAAACACTGTGCATTAAACTAAAGGTATTATTAAATTTTTATCTACACTAATATTATAAAGCTGAAGAGTTTGTTTGGTTGAACGCACTAATCTCAGGTCCTACTGGTTCGACGAAGGCTGTAGGCTATATAACATCATATACATATTTAGTAGTTAGTTTTTTCCACAAATTAACGCGGGTGAAACCGCGGGGCACAGCTAGTAGACAATGTTTATTTGATATTACAATTAAGATGAATACACAAGGTAAAACATTACTTTTTTCACTATAGTTTCAAATTAAAACGGAGATGGGCTAAGAATGTAACATGTTCAGAATGCATTATTCTGAGGTAGATATGGTATAATGACAAACGATGAACATTTGAAGCAACGAGATGGATCCCTAGTGGGCAACGACGATTGGGACGACGGGGATACGATGGAAAAATGTCATTGTAGCAGAAAAAAAAGGAATTACAACATTTAAAGAGACAAAAATTCAATCAACTGGAGAAAGCATTTATCTACATTGAGATTCCTATTCAGCTTGCAACTAGTGTACAAAGCATATAATCACTACTACTACTAGTACTAGTACGACAGTCTTTCCGTCTATAACAGACGATTCAAACAGTATCTAGTGGATGGCACCTCTTTTCTCATGACTATGAAGATCAAGCTGGGAGCGAAAGTCCGCAGAGACAACAGGAGAGTGTATAGTGGGCTAGTATTATGCAGTATTATTATATAATAATTATTAAACAATTAAACGCCTAAGTTTCTAACGCCCCAACTCAGAGTCACTAATGGCAACTTCAGTCGCTCCTTAGCACAGAATCACAATACAAATTCTGTACTAAGGAGCAATTTAAGTAACCTTTAGTGACTGAGTTGGGGCCTAAGACTGTGATTATATTATGTAGTAACTCTATGCAAAATTATAGAACGTCCTGCGTTTAAAGTAGTTGGTTCAAGCATGACTATACGATTCTTTCAGGCGCAGCACTTTATCAAACATTATTATAATACGCTAATCAAAACTAATTATGCAGTTTAATTTGATTATGCAGTGTTAATACTTATTAATTTTTTTCTTTAATTATTCTATAGCTATCGAGTATGTCTTAACAATATTTATATTGAATTGTGGTTGCCTATAATTGGGAAGGCACTTGTATAACTTTATAAAATTGCTATCTAAAAAGGTGCAGTGACTTTCCGTTGGCAATCCTTAAAAATAAATAAATAAATTATCATATTATCCGCCATCCACAATGCGTTTTTTTATTCAGGTTTTATTATCAAAAGAATATTTTAGTTCGCTACAAACTTCCAAGATCAAATAGTTAAACGCCTGACAGTTTTATAACTGTAACTGTTCTGACTCGCATAAATGTACTCT
Organism: Thymelicus lineola; assembly: GCA_963932265.1. NCBI lineage: Eukaryota > Metazoa > Arthropoda > Insecta > Lepidoptera > Hesperiidae > Thymelicus > Thymelicus lineola. The sequence goes on along the minus strand of OZ010693.1, from coordinate 7,458,611 downwards.
ACGTAAAACTGTAGCGCTGCTACGAATATGGGCGTTTCCTGTGCCTACTTTTAACTATTTCATAGCATCAGGCACAGTGAATCTTTTTTTACCGAATATTATTATTATAGTATAATATGCGTAACAGAATAACGCTTGCATCCCGTGTAAGTGATCACATTCATGACATCCATTTTTATACATACTAATTTATTGCCATTAAAGTAATTATTTTAACAATTTTGGCTAATTATGCATATTTTTGCAGTTTTCATGTATAAGTGGACTTATGTTTTATTGTCTGTGTATGCAATTATTTTTTGGAAATATCAACATATATACCGCCATATCCTTGTGTTCATACTATCCGAAAGTTGACTGGAAAAAAATGCTTTTAGCATTAATTTTTCCTTTGCTATTATACAAATTTTGTATGGTGCAAAAAGTTTAATAAATAAATCAGTATATTTCATATTATTATACTATTTTATTAAATTTAACAACAATAAATAATTCTCAAATAATTGAGCGCCTAAAGTTTCTGTAACGATAACTGTACTATTATATACAAACTACGTAACGTTGTAGCGCTGCTACGAATGTAGACTTTTATGTAGGTGAAGCTGATATAAATTTTAACTATTTTATAGCTGCAGGCAATTCGAGCTGCTTACCGAATATTATTATGATATGTTATGACACAGAAGAAATAATAGCACATCTAATAATAGTACGTATAATAACATGATAATAACATTCCTATCAAAATTCCAAGTGCTCCGTTTTTATTCATACGAATGTTCTTCCATTAATTCGTATGAGTATAAACTTAAATCCATGACTGAGACCATACACTTAAAATACTAACTTGCCATACACATTGCATACGTCAGTAGTATAGTAAAAAGCAATCCAATTTTTGATGACACTAGAACACGGGAATAGGTACCAACCAAAAAACACCGGGCAAGTGCGTGTCAGGCCACGCGCAATGTAGGGTTCCGAAGGTGTAAGTTTATCGACTATTACTCATTAAGTACTTAAGTTAACTTAGCCGTGATAGTTTTCCTTCTAAATTCATCATATAACCTTTTTTGTGATTTTTTCACTAGTCCAATTCCAACCGTTGCCAACAGCTGGCAAGGGGGGTTCCTTGATTCTGAGCAAAATTGACACTTTAAAGTCAAATATTTCGCAAACGGGCCCCTGAATTGAAAAACTGTTGTAGCTGACCTGTAATAATTTGTAAAGGCTTTTTCAACAATACACCGCACTATGGGGTATGTGACGAAAGAAAATTCATCCCCATGTTACCTGTATGGTAGGTAGGTACCCTGAAAAAAAATATTTTTCAATATTTTATTCCACGATTTTGGAGTTTTTATAAATATGTTATAGCTTTCTAGCGCTAAGGGCCTAGGCACTATGCTTCGGACAGACAGACAGACGGACAGACATGATGAAACTATAAGGGTTCCGAATTTTCCAAAAGGAAATCCTAAAAAAGTTGATCGTCTACTTTAAAAATGAACGTAGGGGTGCTTTGTTATTATTGTTCTAATGTCTCAGTGGCAACGCTTAGAAACATTTAATGTTATTATACATAAATATAAACAAACAATTATATTTAAATGTATTAAATAAATATCACCACATAAAGGTTGTTACAATAATTTAATAGACACTTCTAAAGTAGACGATCACTCTTCTTTTTAAACAGTTGAACGCCTAGAGTTTGTTATACATCTATTATACTGCTACGCGACAACGTAACAACCTCCTACTCGTATAACAACGATCGAATATTCTGTCTTGTCAATTTTCAGGCGCTGTGATTCAACGCTATCCCGTATAGTCAGTTAATTTTCATGTATTTTAATAGAGTAGCGTAGTAACCACAGACATGTATACCTAGGTAGTAACTGTGATTTGTAAGAAATCATATTATTATTTAATTTATTGATTTACTTGCATATCAAATACTGGTACAACTAGAAATAACTAATAAGTTATAAGAATCTCTCGAAGATAAATAGTAAAGGCATTTTTATTTTGCGATAGTGCCAATATTAATATTGAGTACCCGGATGACCGAGCTTTGCTCGGTTTAGTGTTGCTTAACAACGCCATTTACTGAAGTAGCTTTAGTATTGCTACTTGCCAATAGATGTCAGGAAGTGTATATTGTAGTAGTTTATCATTGCCTGAAAACACCGATAAAACGACATTTTCTAAAAATGAATCCTAGCTAGATCGATTTCCCCCCGAAACCGAAACCCCTATATACTAAATTTCATGAAAATCGTTGGAGCTGATTCCGAGATTCCGATTATATACATATATACAAGAATTGCTCGTTTAAAGGTATTAGATAATATTAAGAAAAAAATAAAAAAGTTTACTTTATCCTCTTACTCGTCCTTATTGTAGCTAAAATGGTTCCCATACTTTCATTTGTGTGTCTTTCAGCTGTGATTGAATAGCAAACCTACCAGAATATTCATGAAGGCGGAAGACAAACTAGTTTTAGTTTTCAATTCATGATTGACATAATTATAACAATCAGACAGTTTATAAATATTATTATGTTGAATATTATTATTTCATTTGTGTTTTTCTTGATTTACCCTTTTAAGTAGTTCCTTTAGTAAGTGGCCGAATTCTATCATACTAAAATTTTTGGAATTTATCAACCATTATTTATATATTTCTATTCACCATTAAATTTTATATTGCGAGCACTGCAAACGGGATTAGTCTTTTTGGTTAGGTACAAGTTGTAATCCTATTTATGGTGAAAATGCCGCAGAATATGGCGCCTGTACATTGATATTAGAAATGTAAAAGTTTGTACCTAAATATGTTTGGATGTTTGTTCACTTTTTTGTTTCTTCACCCGCATTAGAGTGGGTTCGAATCCAAATTTTTTATTAATTAATTTTGATTTATATGCCCGTGGCTTGGCGCGCGTGGATATTGATTTTTTACAAAGCCCGCAGGAACCCTGAACTTTTCCAGGATAAAAAGTAAGCCTATGTGTTAATCAAGGGTATACGCTATTTTCATTCCAAATTTCAGCAAAATCAGTTAAGTAGTTGTGGCGTGATTGAGGAACAAACATCCAAACATCTTCACAAACTTTCACATTTAATTAATACTTAATAGTATAATCAATACTTAATAGGAATAATATTTTGGATTATTAATGAAAGACAAAATAAAAAACCTCATGATAGAAACTTGTGATTGAAAAAATAATTAAAATAAAATTTGATAAATCCCCAACTAAAAAGTAATGAAAATAAAAATAAAAATAATCGATAATTACAGTGCCAAGAAAATCCACCAGGTGCTGCTATTGCTAGATTACCCGTGTCATGTCTGTTTCCAATTTCTATCCATAAAACCTAGAATAAAACTTAGTTATGTAGAAGTGTTCAACGTTATTGCAATTAATCTTAAACTCATGACACTACACAATTTAAATTCTTTTCTGGTCAGGCGTTTCCTGATCATATCTGATCAACCTAACCTAACAATCCTAGCGGATTTTCCTATAGGTACAGATACTGATCATTTGTACCCTAGTTGTTTCAACTTTGATCCCTCAGGCAGGAAAGTTTGGGATGAACCTGCACACACCTCTAATATTTTTTACAACGTGTTCCACATCATAAGGAAACCTGCGTACCTTGAAAGAGATTTCCATAACCAGTGGGTTTTGTGTTGGACTCTACAGCTCTTTTTATGATAGGAGACCCGAGCCCAGCTGGGGGATATTTTTTATGGGTTGCAATGTGGTTGCAATCATGATGACTATTGATAAGCTTATATTATCTTTGACTTAATACGATTGATGTTGACGTAAGCACATAAGCACGGTATAAATGTAAAGGTAATTTAGGAAACTTGTTAGGTACCTACTCTGTTCAATGCTAGTTTTGTGTTGTAGTTTTTGTGAAGGGTTCAAATGCGGAAGTTTTGGCGTCATAACTACTTATTACTACTGCATTGGCCTTTGCATATACTTAAGGAACAACGGTGAATTCTTTTAAAATGGTAATTCATTTATATTCTTTGGATTCCTATCTGTCCTGATTATTTTAATTTCACGTGATTGACCCAGATTGTTTAAAAAAAGAGGAAGGAAAAATATTATAAGCTACTTTAGATAGATGCAATAACTAGTGAAAAACTTTAAAAAATTGATAGCACATAAATGATGGAAATAAATTTTACCGTTCACGGATGTCATGACGGATGGAATGACGAATTCATTCCAAGAACATATTTAACTCAATTCTAAGACAGGAGCTAAATTTTCAAAATAGAGATAGCGTGTATCGGCTGAAGAAAGTCACATTTCAGTTCACTTCGGCGGAGTCAACTTCCAAGCCACCGAAAGGCCAAATCAAAACAAAACCAAAAACAAAATTGAAGTATACAGGGTGTCCCGTGAGAAGTGGCTCAACCGTAGAGGGCAGATAGCTAGAAAATGGGCCTACCATGTCAAAAAATGACCTTAGTATAATAAGTGTCAACGTTTTCGAGATTTTGACCTTTTTTAAAATTTCGGAAATTCGTACAAATACAAAAATAATCTTAAAGCAATAATTTAAAAGGTTTCCTGATTATCTGATATTAAAAAAACAATAAATAAAAGCATTATTTTTTAAATAAATAATACTTTTCAATTGACTAATGAAGGTAATCCTAATCATGAATGCCACACAGTGACCCTATACTATTTTGGTTCCCTTCGGCGCATAATGTACAAAACGCAAAATGAACACAACACGCAAAATGTACAAATCGCAAAATGTACAAAACGCAAAATGTACAAAACGCAGAATGAACACAACACGCAAAATGTACAAATCGCATAATGTGCAAGAAAGCCCACGTTCACATCGATCACGTGCATAAACGACACAAAATATTTTTTAAGCAAAACGATCTAACAAATTTACATTTCTACTAAGTATCTAAGTATTTATAATATTATTTCCCTATGTGGTGCCGGGTCCACTTAAGTAGAATAGCACCACTCCCACCTCCTCCTGGGATGTCTTAAATTCGACTAATAGGATATTCTAGGAGACGGGCAGCAGTGTATCTCTAAGTATTGTCATCACCAGATCCCCTACTGCGGTCACCAACACGAACTGGCCAAGCGTGGTAACTATTGGCTAAACCTCCTAATGACAGCCAAAACTAAGCCTCGGCTCCCAGTACCCGTCAGTTCCACTATTCCTGGCGGTCATGGTAACGGTGGAGCAGAGGGTGCTAAGCAGTGTTGCAAAGTAATTATTAGCTTGTCAAGACATGAGTTGCTAAAATTGTGGCTAAATATGTAGCCAGATCTAGCCAAAAAGTGGCTAACTTGGCAACACGGGTGCTAAGAACCGCCGGCAGAGATCGCGCATCAAACAATCATCAAAACAACTTCGGCACCTGGCAACATATCAGACACTGAGGACCGACGACAAGATAAAAGAGTTGGTAGAAGAGATAGACAAATTAAACTGGAGTATTGTGGGATTATCCGAATTCGAAGACAGGGGGAGGACACGATAATACTGAAATCCGGAAACTTGCTCTATCACCGGGAGGGCGAACATCTGTTCCAAGGTGGTGTCGAGTTTCTCGTCCACAAGTCCCTCATCAACAACATTGTGCAGGTTGGGAGCGTGTCGGTCAGGATAGCATACCTTACACTCGGGATATCACAACGGTATTCATTGAAGGTCGTACAGATATATGCGCCGAATTCGACACATCCCGACGATGAGGTGGAGGTTATGTATGAGGAAATTAGTATAGCCATACATACCTCTAAAGCTCATTTCACAGTTGTGATGGGGGACTTTAACGCGAGACTAGGTACGCGAAATGACGCCGAGATGAAAGTTGGTCCCTTCAGATTTGGACGACGGAACCACCGAGGCTACTTACTGGCTAACGTTCTGGAGAAGGAAGATCTCTTTATGATGAACTCCATCTCCAGAAAACCACCCCAGCGTAAGTGGACTTGGACTGATGGTTCAACTACAAGTGAAATAGACTTCATTCTGGCAGACAATCTGCACATATTAATTTAATTATGTCTCTGTGATCAGCAGGTTTAAAACCGGAAGCAATCACCGTCTTGTAAGAGGCACATTAAATATCAACGTGAAGCTGGAACGTGTACGCCTGAAGAAGTCTACGCGTTTCGCGAGCCTGGAATCATGCGTTTCAGTTGACGAGTTTAACACAAAGATGGTAACAAACAGCTGTTCACGAGGTAGGGTCAAAGTTCTTTAAGACCCGCCCCATTGGAAAATCTCAGGTTCTCTCAGAACATCACATCATCGTTCTAATGAGGGATCGGCGGTCTTCAACCTTACTTAATATCAAAAAGAGAAGCCCTTCAAAAAGTTGCGTGTCGTCGTGAAAGAGGCCTTAGTCCTTGTTGCACATTATGCGATTTGTACATTTTGCGTGTTGTGTTCATTCTGCGTTTTGTACATTTTGCGTTTTGTACATTTTGCGATTTGTACATTTTGCGTGTTGTGTTCATTTTGCGTTTTGTACATTATGCGCCGAAGGGTTTTGGTTAACCTCGAAACAAGAGATATTAATGACTGCCCTAGGTATTGTCATGCTAAGACTGACTCGATTCGATTACAGAAAATAACAAACGATTATTATGCGTTTCCTAAGTCCTAGTGATCGAGTAATCAACTTTAATAGGTCACAATTATTATTCACTTCACAATTCAATAACGTGGCGTGGTCTACTTCGCCTCAGGGCCTTAAATCTATGAATACATTACCTGTACTGTTTTAACTAAGTACAGTAAAAAATTACTAAGAACCTTTAATATCTAAATGCGGTTATTATGGGTCATTAAGACGCAATAATAATAATATTGTTGTTTACATAAGTATGCTTTAATTTAACATATTTTTAAATATACATTCTTTCTTTTATAATCTTCCTTGGCCAGGATGTATAGGGAGGGATGCATCTGACGATGGTGATTGGTGACCATCTGCCATGATCATGATCACATACGAGTACCATGGCTCAGCTCCTTGTATGTCACCAATTACATAAAAATAGATATCATTCAAATGAGAAGATAAAATATTTTTGGTGAAAATTGCCTATCAGGGTAAGTTTACATGTGATAATATGTAAAAAACTGCACCGTCTCTCCTTACCTTGATAGGTAGGTACTTTTCTATTCTATCGTCGTAGGTATCATTTAACTGATATAATATTATGTAGTCCACCTTACCTCGAGCATAATAATCATTAACTTATAATATCACTATAAAACACTATGAAACAGTAGGTATTGCTTGATGTCTACATATAATCATTTATGTAAAATGTATAATATTGTTAAGGTCCGCAGTAGATACCCTAATCGTTAGATATTTTGGAACGATATTAATTAAAATTGAAGCAAAAACTTTGTATGTACATACCCCTTTTTACAACAAATAGGTATGCGGACGGAGGAGTATGATATTTTATTTTATAATATTTTTCACAGTTAAAGTTTATATGGAGTAGGAGTGGAGAAAGCTAATACTTTTATATGTATAAAATGCATTACATAGAAGCACATAAAATTAATAAAAGCAAATATTACAAGCACTATCATGCATTTGGCACAGGCCAGACATAATATACACATAAACGTCAATTGGAACAAACCCTTTGTCACTTAACGGTCGAATTTTATCCACAGAGCGGGTCTCCAGTATTAATTATTATATGTACTATTATTATAATACTATTATGTACTCTCTGTCGTCTGTGCTATACTGTCTTCTGTGGTATTAATTAAAACATATTATAAGTCGATGGTTCCTACGTAACATTTTTATTTTATTTTTTGGACAAAATATAATGTGGCATTAAATAATACAAACAACCCTAAATTTTCACCCTTCTTTCACCAACCCCTATTTTTTAATAGTAATTTAATCCAACTTGAAAGACAGGATAGCTTACATCTCAATTTATAGTCGCAATATTTTATTGCAAATTCTTTCCGCGTGCAAAGCTGCGGGCAACAGCTAGTAATCTATAAAATTATAAATATTTTTTTCTATAATGTTTTACTACGTTTAAGGAGTTTATTAATTATATTTATACATTTTTAATCTATACTAATATATAAAGAGGAAAGATTTGATTGTTTGCATTGAATAGGCTCCGAAACTACTGAACCGATTTGAAAAATTCTTACACTGTTGGAAAGCTACACTATCCCCGAGTAACATAGGCTATATTACATTTTCAAAAAAAAATAGGGATCCTTAGTAAAACTCCAATAATGTAACCCAAGGTGTAAAAAATAAAGAAAACCGAAGCAAAGCGAGGGCGGTTACTCGTATTTTATATAGGAGTTTAACTCCTTTAGAATCGATTTTCATATTTTACGGTATGAAATTTTATCAGGAGCAAAATCAAAATTTTTGGATACAATCCTAACATAATATAAAAAGGATAAACGTATCCGTATCTGGATGTCAATTCCTTATTATGCCGCTCGCTAGACAGAATATCCTTAATTGCAGGCCCACATACCTATAAAATACTTTAATAAATACTTGAATGTTTAGACAAGCCCTTTTTACTGTCTTGTCTGGACATTCTGTAGATATAGGTATCTAACATTCCACAGAGCCCAACTTGTTATGAAACTGTACTAACATAATTAATTAGATTTTATCTCTAAAACCTGCTCAATTGGCAACACTTATTTGTCGTTCACACTATTAAATACATTAAAGTTGTTTATCCATCATGTAGTGACACATCAACTAATTTATTCCGGATTATTTTCCGGAATTAATGATAATACAAATATAAAACTTGTTTTAAAGGCCCTTTTCCCCTTTTCTTCTCTTGTCGATCTAAATTAATTCCCGTTTTTGGTTTTAGTTATCGGACGATTGGGCGCTGCTTTTTATCAAACTTAAGTATTTGAGATTTGATTTGAGCGACGCTGTAAGAATTTTGAATCCGTTCGAAGGGATGAAGAAGCCCACGCAGGACACGCCTACCTACGAATTAAGTAAGTAGGATTTATTGTGTTACAGATTTTATTCACAACAAAAATTGACACATTAAACCAGCGAAACGAATTTTTAAACGATGCTCCATACTGCGGAGCCAATGTTACCAACCCTAATCTAGATTAAAACTGTAAAGAAGCTTTCAAAAAGCTGTAGAAAACTGTAAAATTCTAAGTACTTAGAGAACTGTAAATCTACAGCTTTTCTTAAAAACAACATAAAATAGTGAGAAAATTATATTTGTGTTCGTAAATCTACTTTAAATCTTAAAAAAATTACACAATTTCTACTAAAACTGCCTTTTTTCAATTTGATATTTGATGACATACTCTTGATTCTCAGTTTCATCTTTATTTTTAAAATCGTACACATTTTTATAAAATCTCTGTAAATGGTCATCGGTAGCATTGAACTCATAATAATTTTTAATTTCTGACTTTGTTTGTAAAGTATCTTTTATGGTGGTGGTTGACTATTTATTGCTAAGTTTGGGTACGCAGCGAATAAAATAGATGGCGCTAGTATTATAAAGAAAAAACTGTAGATTGTAGATTAGGAGGTATCTGTGAAGTTAACGAAAAAACTGTAAATCTACAGTTAAAACTATAGAGTTGGCAACTCTGTGCGGAGTAGTGTAACCATTAAGGTCGTAGCTGACTTATACGACACCGCTCCCATCCAACCGAAGTATGAGAATTCAAATATAAACTTTAAATCGTGCTCTGTAGGTACAACTATTGAGTGGCAAGGTTGCGGTTAGCTTGCTTCCCGCGCGCGGGCTGCTAATTTTTGTTGTTACTGTAAAGTGCACCTACAGAGCACGATTTTAAGTTTATATTTGAATTCTCATACTTCGGTTGGATGGGAGCGGTGTCGTATAAGTCAGCTACGACCTTTAGGCTGAAAACGGTTTCATATTAGTGTATCTGTCTGGCTACACTCCACGTCCTTAAACTGCAAAGAGGTGATCCCCCATATGACATACCTGTATTACATTATAAATTGCACGGTATCATAATAAAATCCTGCATGCTTTATTAACTTATGTTAATACATAACATATCATTATGTAATTGTCATTATTTCCCTGTAGGTCAATAGATGGAGCTAACAAATCTATACATATAATAAAACTGTATGTAACATAACAACTGTATGTCCATGGAAGGTATTTGTGAAAGTCTTTTTATTGCTAGGGGATTAACACAATAGGGGTCATAGCAATGTCTTTAAGAATATAAGTGTTTGTTTGATATCAATTTGTTTACAAATAAAAAATATATATGTCAATGTAAACATATATCGCACTGCTAGTACAATAGTGTATTAAGTCAAAAAACCACTTTTTTCAGTATAAGCGAAAAACTGATTACTCATTCCCAATAGAGAAATGTTAGAAATTAAGTACTACGTAACATTTGTTACTGAAACAGAAGGTATTTTATATCAAACAGATGTATTTTAAACCCACAGAAAAGAAATTATTCGAAATTTTTGAGTTAAAACGGTATTCTACGACGTGTGGTTCGTAAAAATTTGTATTATTTGTAGTTAAGTACTTATTGTCGAAATAATTTGTGTTACAACAGGTTTTAGGTGATTGACTACCCATAAATTTAAAGATATTTTTTGAGTTACTACAAACGATTTCAATTTCAAAATTACAGTACAACACTTTTATTTTATGACTGATGAATTTTTACGATTGTTTTAAAGCTCTATAAGGGAATACCGACGGCTCAATGAACATATCTCAGAGTGAAGGCGACGCGATTTGCAGAAACACAATGCAAATCGTGTAAAGAACACAATAGAGTGGAATCAGTGCTCCAAAGTATTCGCCAGGGATCTGTCTATTGGGCAAAGTCAGCTTACGAGGTTGTAGACCGAGTCCGGCACCATAGTTTCGTTGAAACCCGAAGTTCTGAGAGAAACTGAGAGACACTAGGGACGGTTGTATGCCTCCTCTCAAGTTCCACCTCCTCGCGAGGAGAACGACAATCGAGCTCAACTGACCCGACACTATTACGAGGATATCCCGGACGTAAGTCTGTATGAGATTAGAGAGGCTCTCAAACAGCTTAAAAACAACAAGGCACCGGGAGATGACGGAATCACCGAGCTACTGAGATCTGGATGGAAGCGCCCCTTCTAGTGGCTCTCCAAAAACTGTTTGATTCCGTCATCAATACTGGAACTATCCCAGAAGCGTGGGGCAGAAGTGTGGTGACACTGTTCTTTAAGATTGGTGATAAAGCCCTTTTGAAAAACTACAGGCCCATTGCACTTCTGAGCCACGTTTATAAGCTGTCTTCGAGGGTGCTCACAAATCACATTGCACGCAGGAACTTGGTACAATGCTCGGGGACTTGAACGCCGCCTCACAACGGGTGGGTTTTAAGATGAACATGGACAAGACGAAAATCATGTCGAATATCCATGTCACACTCGTACGGTTGTTGTTGACGACGCTGCTCTCGAAGTTGTAGACGAATACATTTACCTGAGACAAATTATCCAAATGGGTAAGTCCAACTTCGAGAAAGAATTCACTCGTAGAATCCAACTCGGATGGGCTGCATTCGGGAAACTGCGTCATATCTTGTCATCCAAAACACTATATCAGTGTCTGAAGTCGAAGGTGTTTGAGCAGTGTGTGTTGCCAGTGATGACACATACGGCTCCGAGACATGGTGTTTTACTATTGGCCTAATCCACAAACTCAAATTCGCACAGCGGGCTATAGATAGGGCTATACTCGGTTTTTATCTACGTGATCGAGTAAGAAATAATGAAATCCGTAGACGAACAAGGGTAACTGACATATATCATCGAATAAGCCTGCTGAAGTGGATATGGGCGGGCCACATAGTTCGAAGGACCGATAACCGTTGGGGAAGAAAGGTCCTCGAATGGACCAAGTGTCGGAAAAAGGAGCGCAAGACGCCTGACGACCTGAAGAAGACAGTGGGAATCCGCTGGATTAAGAAGGCTCAGGACCTGTCAGAATAGTGCAAGTTAGGGGAGGCCTATGCCCAGCAGTGGACCTCTAAGTGCTGATGGATGTATGGTTGGAATTGCATATCACCTAGAGTGTAATAACTCAAAATTATTAAAATACAAATAGATAGTGGGCTATCTTTGTTTTTATTTCAATTTATTCGCATTCATTGCTTGAATCAGTATGATTTACGAATAATGATTCATTCATATTTTCACAGATTCTCACAAAAAACGAAAATAAACAAGTTCATCAACAAGACCGTATTAAAACTAAAAATACAAACTTAGTCAATAATAATGCATTAATGCGAAATATTTTTTTTTATTTGTCAGTACGTTACGACATTATCTAACTTAGAAACTACATCATCAAAAAAATTGGATGACATCTTAAACCTAATGATATCATTCGACGAGCGTCTGAAAAAAATAGAAAATAGCTCTAAAAGTGCTATGATTACACAGAAGAAATGAATACTACTCTAAAGATCATGACGTGGAACTCAAATGGATTACTTAAACACCAACAAGAACTTCAAGTAATCCTGAACAAAGAAAATGTCGACGTGTGTCTAATATCTGAAACACACTTTACTAAACAAACCTTTATTAAATTTAAAGGATATAAATTATACTGTGCTTTGCACCCAGATAACACAGCAAGAGGTGGCAGTGCGGTAATCTTGAAAGAAAACCTTCAACATCATGAAACGTATAAATATGAAGAACGAGAAATACAGGCTGTAGCAGTAAGCATCATAACCAAAAGCTATCCCATAACAATAGCGGCAATCTACTGTCCTCCTCGATATTTAATAAAAAAAGATCAATATGTGACCCTTCTAAAATCCCTCGGTAACAAGTTTGTTTTAGGAGGGGACTTTAACGCTAAAAACACTTATTGGGGCTCTAGGCTAAATACACCGAAAGGGAAAGAGCTATTAAGTGCTATAAGAGAGACAAAATGCAATCCTGTATCAACTGGCACACCAACGTACTGGCCAACAGATACTCACAAAATACCTGACTTAATAGACTTCTTCATTATCAAGAATATTTCGTCAGGTTATTTAAAAACATATCAGAGTTTAGACATGAGCTCAGATCATTCACCGATATACCTAGAAATAAGTGAAAACGTGTTACTCACAGAACAACCTCTAACCTTAAGTAATAAGTATACAGACTGGAATAGTTTTAAAACGGAATTAGATAACCTAATAGACTTAAAAGTAAAGAGAATTGTCGTGAACATACAGATTATACATCGCGCTCATGTCACGCTCCAACCAAAGAAGACAAATGCGTTGTCACTAGAAAACTACATATTTGACGGACAAAAACGTATCCACTGTGCGCACTCAATTCGTACGACCACGATCGTAAGTATACGTACGAGATGAATTCGTATCCAAAGTGCGCATGGCCTAATCGTTAGATATTTTGGATTTGGAACGATATTAATTAAAATTGAAGCAAAAACTTTGTATGTACATACCCCTTTCTACAACAAATAGGTATGCGGACGGAGGAGTATGATATTTTATTTTATAATATTTTTCACAGTTAAAGTTTATATGGAGTAGGAGTGGAGAAAGCTAATATTTTTATATGTATAAAATGCATAACATAGAAGCACATAAAATTAATAAAAGCAAATATTACAAACACTATCATGCATTTGGCACAGGCTAGACATAATATACACATAAACGTCAATGTGAACAAACCCTTTGTCACATAACGGTCGAATTTTATCCACAGAGCGGTCTCCAGTATTAATTATTATATGTACTATTATTATAATACTATTATTTACTACTCTGTCGTCTGTGCTATAATGTCTTCTGTGGTATTAATTAAAACATATAAGTCGACGGTTCCTACCACACCGCTCTAGGAATAATAATGTATAAAATTAGAAAAAAATTTTTCTATAATGTTTTACTACGTTTAGGGAAATTATTAATAGTATTTATACATTTTTAATATTTTATAATGGAGTTTAACTCCTTTAGAATCGATTTTCATATTTTACGGTATGAAATTTCATTAGGAGTAAAATCAAAATTTTTGGATACAATCCTAGCATAATATAAAAAGGATATAAACGTATCCGTATCTGATGTCAATTCCTTATTATGCCGCTCGCTAGACAAAATATCCCACCTACCTATAAAATACTTTAATAAATACTTGAATGTTTAGACAAGCCCTTTTTACTGTCTTGTCTGGACATTCTGTAGATATAGGTATCTAACATTCCACAGAGCCCAACTTGTTAAGAAACTGTACTAACATAATTAATTAGATTTTATCTCTAAAACCTGCTCAATTGGCAACACTTATTTGTCGTTCACACTATTAAATACATTAAAGTTGTTTATCCATCATGTAGTGACACATCAACTGATTTATTCCGCATTATTTTCCGGAATTAATGATAACACAAATATAAAACTTATTTTAAAGCCCCTTTTCCCCTTTTCTTCTCTTGTCGATCTAAAATAATTCCCGTTTTTGGTTTTAGTTAACGGACGATGGGGCGCTGCTTTTTATCAAACTTAAGTATTTGAGATTTGATTTGAGCGGCGCTGTAAGAATTTTGAATCCGTTCGAAGGGATGAAGAAGCCCACGCAGGACACGCCTACCTACGAATTAAGTAAGTAGGATTTATTGTGTTACAGATTTTATTCACAACAAAAATTGACACATTAAACCTGCGAAACGAATTTTTAAACGATGCTCCATACTGCGGAGTCAGTGTTGCCAACCCTAATCTAGATTAAAACTGTAAAGAAGCTTTCAAAAAGCTGTAGAAAACTGTAAAATTCTATTCTAAGTACTTAGAGAACTGTAAATCTACAACTTTTCTTAAAAACAACATAAAATAGTGAGAAAATTATACCTGTGTTCGTAAATCAACTTTAAATCTTAAAAAAAAATACACAATTTCTACTAAAACTGCCTCATTTTCAATTTGCACATACTCTTGATTCTCAGTTTCATCTTTATTTTTAAAATCGTACATATTTTTATAAAATCTCTTTAAATGGTCATCGGTAGCATTGAACTAATAATAATTTTTAATTTCACTTTGTTTGTAAAGTGTCTTTTATGGTGGTGGTTGACTATTTAATGCTAAGTTTGGGTACGCAGCGAATAAAATAGATGGCGCTAGTATTATAAAGAAAAAACTGTAGATTAGGAGGTATCTGTGAAGTTAACGAAAAAACTGTAAATCTACAGTTAAAACTATAGAGTTGGCAACTCTGTGCGGAGTAGAGTAACCATTAGGCTGAAAACGGTTTCATATTAGTGTATAGTGTCTGGCTACACTCCACGTCCTTAAACTGCAAAGAGGTGATCCCCCATGTGACATACCTGTTTTACATTATAAATTGCAAGGTATTATAATAAAATCCTGCATGCTTTATTCACTTATGTTAATACATAACATATCATTATGTAATTATCATTATTATTTCTCTGTAGGTCAATAGATGGAGCTAACAAATCTATACATATAATAAAACTGTATGTAACATAACAACTGTATGTCCATGGAAGGTATTTGTGAAAGTCTTTTTATTGCTAGGGGATTAACACAATAGGGGTCATAGCAATGTCTTTAAGAATATAAGTGTTTGTTTGATATCAGTTTGTTTACAAATAAAAAATATATATGTCAATGTAAACATATATGTAGACATATTTTTTCGTCAATGTATGGAATTTTGAAGTTTCATAACACTTCAACGTAACGATACATCGAGATAGCGGCGAGAGGGGCTTTGTCCTGGAAAGTGTTAACATGTTTTGAGAGTAGGTACCTACCTACATGCACTCTTAAAGATAAATAAAGTTGGTTAACCGAAACGAATTAAATATTGAGTAAAAATAAATGTAACTATGCTATAAATAGAAAAATTACCGCATGAAAACAATTATTTATAAAGTATCGCCTTAATATATTCAATCGTATAAAACCATTTAACTAACCAATCAATCAACTCGAGCATACCTGGTAATGTTGTATATTAATTTAGTAGAAACGTTCCACAATCCAAACTACAGTGTGATGTGTGACTTTATAAATAAGCCGTTTAGTTAATATCAGCATATAAATTAAAAGGCTTCAAATAACCACTTAATTTCAATATGACATGACTTATTAACAATGATATTTATGTATAAAAAGATTATAACTCATGTTTTAATACTTGATTTTAATTTACTTATCATTGACAAATTAGACATTATGATTAAGCCTAAACCACATCGCTTGAAAAATGTGGTCCTATGTTGTGAATGCGGAAGACCGCCGTCTTAAACATTAAGCTTCTTCTGTACTTATATTGTATCCGAAATGGGGTGTATCCGAAATGATTATAAATTTTGTTAGAAACCAAGCCGTTTGGATTAGAAACTGGGTTGCGTTGCGAACGTGATACGCGAACAAGACGTAACTATGTAATACCATTTTATTTAACATGCACGGAACAACAGTCGTTACATGCGTTCCAATCTCACACGTCTGTTGCACAAACACACATTCCTTGAGATGCCCTCACGTCGAGCCTAAGGTGTGAAAATCTGTGTGATATAATTACTGATCTCCTTTAAACAATTCAGTAGTTATCGTATCAAATTATTTATACGATAAGCTTGCAATTAAATCGATAAAGGTACAAATAACGCTGCTGAGCTAAATTCGTGAGGTTCATTATATTTCCAAAGTATCTGATATGTTAAATTAAGAAAAACAAGCCGAGGGAAATCTTTTTTCACGTAGGGGATAGAAGGTATGATACGGTAAAGATATCTGTACTGTGGTATGAGCATACATTAGATCAGGGATTCCCAATCTTTTATTCTATGCACCAAAGTTTTTGGTAATATATTATCACGCCCCCTTAAAGCCAAAGCTTTTCGCAAATGGAGTCAAAATAATTGAACAAATGGTGAAAACTAGGTAGATCTAAATGAGTGCCCGCACACATGAATTTCATTAAATAGTAAAGTTATACACTAGGCTAAATAAATAATAAATATTTATTTTTATCACCCCTTTGGATCATCCTACGCCCCCCAAATGGGGATCGTCCCATTGCATGGTTGGGAATCCCTGCATTAGATAGAAAGTAGGTATGAGAGTTTTGTGGTATGAGCGTGTGAACCTTTTTTATGTAAAATCGGTGTGCATCTATTAGTGACCGTGTAATCCATAACCCGTGAAGTTCATGTAACGATAACACAATACATCTTTGTTGTCGTGACGATCACTCACAGTCTATACGTTATGATCAACGAAGCGGCGAAGATGCCTTATTAAATTAGATAAATTAATTATCAATACATTTATTTATTAATACGTGAAGGGAAATCCTTAGTCTTTTCAAGATTAATTTGCGCGAACATCTGAGTTTTGGTATAGTTAAAGTTTCAGTTAACTACGTTTGGGGTCAAGTCTTGCAAGATTAATTATAATGACTTCCTCTTATCCTGCTGCATTAATATGATGATGACATATTACGCTCAGGATTACCTCTTGACGAGGGATAATAAAAAATGGTGTCTTCTAATGCTGTAAAAATATAAACCAAATAGATAGTTTAACAAATTGTTTTAATTTGTATAGATTGACACCGTGAGTGCTTTCTTGACACTTACATTTCAGATCTTGCAGAGGTCGTTATACAGGGTGAAAAATAAAGACGGTAGTTGGAGGAAAGTACCCTGAATATTGATGATGGCTTTTTCTTTTATTTTCAATAGTAAGTAAAACTGCATTCAAAGATTTTTGAAAATTCACCTGCTTGTGCCGGGTATCGAATCGGAGAAATGTAAACAAAAAACCTACTGTATTTTTATGATTCCAACCGAAAGGGTCATTCATAAGGATCAAATTATGTCAAACACCATAGTATTTTAAATTAAGGGAAGACCAATATGAATGAGTTAGTTGAAAATTTTTTCGTGTAAAGTTCCTACTTACTATTAAAAGTAAATAGTACATTCGTATTTAACCTATGAATTGCTCAAACTGAAACCCATTTTCATGTATGCACAGATTTATTCTTCGACTGAATTCTCCTTGTGTCGCCTTTTGTATCGACTTATGGCATGGTGAATAATTAAAATAATATTTTTAACTTCGGTTTTTAATTCTACTGACCCATAGTATCTTTTATACACCAAATTTTTTACATGCCAGCCCATAATAGAAGAATTTCCACTAACCATTTTTTTAACGATAGATGGTTACCAACGGGACAATTAGATGGCCGGCAAAATCTCTGGATCGAACGCCGCTAGATTTTTTTGTGGGTAAAAGTGAAGAATTTAAATTAAAATAAAAAAAAATGGATCGAACGCCGCTGGATTTTTTGTGGGTAAAAGTGAAGAATTTAAATTAAAATATTGAATTAAAATAAAAAAAATAAAAATGGATCGAACTCCGCTAGATTTTTTTGTGGGTAAAAGTGAAGAATTTAAATTAAAATATTGAATTAAAATAAAAATAAAAAAAAATGGATCGAACGCCGCTGGATTTTTTTGTGGGTAAAAGTGAAGAATTTAAATTAAAATATTGAATTAAAATAAAAAAAATATAAAAGTCATTGCATTTAGGGATTCTTTAGAATGAAACGCATTCCACAACTTATCTACAATGAATATAATTGACCGGACCGCGCGACCGTAGAGAATTGCTTATTCTCTACGGTATTATTATTAAAATATAAAATAAAACCAATCAATTCGGATGTGAGCTACGTATTAAATATGTAAAATAATTTTGTTAAACGACCAATTAGTAGTAATCGACAATAATTTTAATTATTTGACGCTTCATTACATTTAGTGTCATTTAGATATTATAATCCGTTTTTATTTAATTTTATCATAATACTCGTATACTTACTTAACATTTAAATCACGTCAATCAATAACGTTCAATCCTTTATCACTGATTGGTATAAATGAAATCTTCCAAAATTTATACTCTTAATGTCAATTGGAAAAAATCGGGAATTGCGTCAACTCCGTGATGGTAGAAGCGTGATGGTAGACTCGGCGGCCATTCGCAACTTTTGTGAAGTTTTCCACCCATCCGTAGCCCATAAACGTTTTATGGACAGGTTGACAGACAGACATGTCGAGGTTGATTTTTATTTGCAAGTTGATTTGATTTTTAACCGACTTCAAAAAAAGGAGGAGGTTCTCAATTCGACTGTATTTTTTTTATGTTTGTTACCTCGGAACTTTCGACTCGGCGAACCGATGTTGATGATTCTTTTTTTAATCGAAAGCTGGTGCTTATGTTGTAGTCCCACATAAATTTGAGCGAGATCTGACAATGGCATCATGTACTTAATTTGAAGTCGGTTCTTTTTTTGTTAAAATTTTAGATTATGGATTGCCCATACCAATTACTTAAGAGTTAAAGTACATACAGTCTATTGAAATTTGAAAATCGTGGGATCAACCCTGGATACTTGCTATTAGATATCATTCTAAATCTTATTTTACTAAAACGTACAAATTGTTTAATTTGTACGTTTTAGTAAAATAAGATCAACCAGATGTACCTAAGTAGGATTACGGCGCGAACTAGAAAGTGTACAGAAAAGCTACGTGCATGCATCGTGATCGGACTTGAAATAGAAGTTGTCTTGTTTACATTGCGGAGACAATCATATGATACTTATGTATATCTTGAGGGCTTTGCAATGAATCAGCCGTGCTGGTGAGTTGAAATTGTGTCATAATTGCCTTAAACCTAAGCACACTACTGAACAGTGCAGGAGTGAATTTAAATACATTATTTGTGAGCGACCACATGACCAAAATATTTCTAGCTTCCTCTTACAACTCATATATATATAATACATCGGTCCCTGCAAGCGCATCCGCCCAGAGGAAGAAACTTTAACTGAAGGATGAATTATGCTACACCGTGCGACGTCCGCATCCGAGTCTTGTAAAATGTTAGTGAAATCCCTCCCTCGTGCGCGGCACGGTGTAGCTTAATTCATCCCTGATGATAAAAACAATTACAGTACAGTTGTTGCTTACCGCGATTGTTTATATTTTAGGTCACTTTAATGTCTATCAAGCATGTCGAATATTAATTGATTCCGGTGCATGATCTAATTTTATTTCCACATTTATTTACACCGTAAATGTTTAGCAGATTGATTAGTTAAGAATCACGACATGACGTCATGTCATTTCATAACAAAATACAGTACTGGTACAGCTTCTGTTAGTTAGGTACCTGCCTATGTCTTGTTTTGTTTTGTTATTTTTTATGATATAAAACATAAGTGTGGTAAACTAAACTCTAAGTTAATGGTGCGCGGAAACCACAGAAGAGGTTGCAATGCGGTTGACATCGCACATACTCGTAATAATAGTAGGGGAGCCCAAGAGGGAATTTTTGGATTTACTCGAGCGCGGTAGATTATTATAAGGGAGGATATCTTAAACATTGATAAGTACTTTCAGCCAGTATGAGTCCTTAATATAGGGGGGTACGCTCAGGGGAACCCTTCAGTAAAAAAATAAAAAAGACATCTCCATCTCAAAAATACCCAACGCGCCTAAAGAAGTTTTCACTTCAAAAATCGATCATCTGAAAGCTTTCTTCCCATTACCTTTGGGCTCGACTCGTTACTTCGATCATCCCCCCATAAATTAAGGGCTCATACTGGCTGGAGGCATTATTAATATATAAGGTTTTCTCCCTTATAATAATCTGCCGCGCTCGAGTAAATCCAAAAATCTCCTCTTTGGCTCCCCTACTATAAGAAATATTATTTCTATTGTCACAGATTTTATAGCAATAAGTCACAATTTCAATTGAGTTTAAGAGTCAGTTAAAAGGAGTGGTTAGGTAAGGTTCTAAATTATATCGAGGAAATAGGCAATCTGCCTTTTATATAATACATAATATATAGTCGTAGAGGTATTTGTAAAATTAAATTATTTTGTCATGGTTTTATTATTATTGTTAATATCTTACCAGAACAGGTTATATAAAACAGATTGCCAAGACTCTGCACAAGCTCATAATGCGTTTACTATTAAAATGAATGATAAAAAATGAGATCTCATGATGAGCCATAAGCCCTATAAAGCCTGACTCTACAAGTTTGTCTAATCTACAAGTTTTACAACTCTAGAAACTCTTATATTGGTTGAAAAGTATAAAAGCCGTGACAAGGCCATGTCACGGTCATAGCACAGAGACTCCCATGAACTTGTAGTAAGAAATGAAGTCAACGCATAATTATTAAGAACGTACGTTAACAACATATGGATGTTATTATTATTATTATTTGTTGATGCCTAAAAATATTAATATTATTATGATCTCATGTTAATGAAACGTTAATAGCTCTAAGATGTTTAAAACAAGGTTGTTTTTTAAATTTGTTTCAGAACTCAAATCAAATTTAACAAAATTTAAATCTCATGTCGGGATACATGGGGAATTGAAGGAACTTTGGCGATTTTATTATATGTAAGTTAAGCGATGATGATAATAATAATAATGATATCTCTCACATAAGAAAGTGTTGAAGATCAAAAATCTGTTAAATACTTAATAGAAACTAATTAATAATATCACTCAATAAAAATATCAAAATTTTAAAATAATGCAGGCAGGTAATAATTTTTTCACCATTTTAAATTACCTATAACAATTTTTATTTATTTATAATTATTACTTTACAACTTATTTATGTATTTACAATGTCATGAAATACATTAAGATTCATGTCGTTTTTCATCACCTACGTTTAAAAATACATAAAAACATCACGGGTGTATTAATTCATCTATCAAGAGCATAGTTGTTCAAAACAAAAACACTAATTAAAATACCTTCATATCGTCATTCATAAATATATCTAAGGTAGTGTTACTAATATTACCTATAATGCGTAAGTTTATTGATGATTTGTTCTTCTTTCGTGCTTAAACATGTCTCTGATCCGATTTACTTTTAAGGTTCTGTAGATAAAATTCTTCAATAATCTTAATTATAATTATGATCACTTACGTCAACACACGTACTTATCTATCAGTTTCCCTCACATATTTTTATGTTTTCAACTTTTTGTTTATATAATTAAAAAAAAAATTTGATAATGGAGTTAATAGCATTAAAATATAAAACAATAAGTAATAATCAATATTTTATAAAATTAGCAACGTTACGGAATTCATAACGCAAGGCAGTATCAGAATGTAACCGCAGCAAACAAGATTACGCACCTACATAACATTTAAATTGAGTAGTGTTCATATAAATGTAAATTAGTTAGTAGAGCCTCTATCGATCATTTTAAAACAAGAACAGGATTTGTGACTATTTAATATTCTTTGTTGATCTTAACATCATTGTAGTACAAATAAAACGGTCTTTTACATTCTTTTACATTCTTATTTACACCTTAACACGCGCGTCGGGAAAAGAGAATTACAAAAGGAAGCAATTACAAAAAATGCCTTTTAATGTCACCCGTAGTAAATCTATGTCAGATAATGCGAAGTTAAAGTAGAAAAGAGTTGTAGGAATTAAATTTCTTCTTAAGCCTAAACTTTAAAGCCTACATTTATCCTAAGTTTCATAACTAGACTCTTAACAGGATTGTGGCCGATATTTAGATTCAAACAATAAATTAAAAGTTTTTATAAAACCTCCGACAGTTTCATTTTCACCAAACATTTCAATCACGTCAGTTTCCTAACAAAAAACGCATCAAAATCGGTCCATTCGTTTCGTTGTCCATCTGTTTATGAATAAATTCCATGGAATTGATTTGATGCAAGCGTTTTTCAGTAACCCTTTTGATAGATGTAGGCATATCACAAAAACATAATTTTTAATTTGCACAAAGTCGGAGTAGTTTTCTAATTCTTGCATAGTTATACAAAGCGAAGGTACAAAAGTACAATAATATATATGTAATACCTTCAAGACTTCGGCAACTGCTCATATTGCGTTATACTCGTATTACTTACGTCTAGATTCTTTACGATGTAGGTAAGACACGCTTTACCCGTTAAACATGGTACATAATAACATGTTATTTCACTGTTTAAACGTCATAAGAATAATAAGACTAATAAATATCGCTGTCTTATGCGTATCGTAAACAGAATCTCTAGATTAAATCACAACAAAGTAAAATGATTAATGCGAACAAATATGATTAAAAGAAAACTCTATAGTTTAGTGGTCAGTGATCTTTTTGGAAAATCGGTACTGGGTTCAATTCCCGGTCGGGTAAACATTTGTGACAGTTCGGAATCTTGGATTGTTGTAGGAAATCTTATTTTGTCAACTTTATAATTACGATAGACGTGGCATAATTCTTACTATGCCGCGGACCGCCCCGTTAGAAGGGTTCTGGGTTCGATTCCCAGCGAGGCAGAAATTTGAAAGTTGAGTTTGAATTTCTGTTCTCAGTCTGGGTGTCTTCTTGTCTTGGTGTGTTGTCCATGGTATCCACGACATAGGGAATCTCAGTGTGGGTTATGAGTTTGTATAAGAACTAGGTACAACTAATAAAGATAATAAAGACCTAAGTAGGGATGAACGATATACATCGATGTATTAAAAACACTCGATGTATGGACTAAAGTATGGAAACATCGATTCAATCCGATGTTTTTTTAATACGTCAACATCGAGTAAGCATCGATGTTTTTTATTCGATGCATCGAAGAGGCAAACCTAATAGAATAACCAAACCAAACAATCACAAAATCCACGGCCTACGGCAAATTCTATTCTTTGACCCTAAAACAGCGCCATTAGGCTAATGTTGAAAAGCGTTTCATTAGTTTTTGGACATCAAATTCACTGCCGATGACATTTTTTAGTCTCAACGCAAGTAAAAATAAAAACAATCGATGTATGGAAAAAATCGATGTATTTTGTGAAACATCGATATAACATCGATGCCACTATGCGATGCATTGTATCGAAAAAAAAAACATGGATGTTTATTTTCAATGTCCATCCCTAGACCTAAGGCATCAACGTCATCAAAATGTTTCTCTCTCGGACAGTATAACCGAAACAGTTCAAAACTTTAAAAATATTCCACTCATATCATTCTAGCTCACTTAAGACGCCGTTATATATGTAATAAAACCGAGGTCATAATTAAGTGAATAAAAAAGTTAATTAAATCACAAATTCACAATATTATGTTTAATTTTTGAGCCTTGTTTCTTTTGCATTCCAAAAAAAGATTCACTGTGAATAACATTGACATTCAGTACCTATATTCCTAAATATATGCCAGATTGTTGTCATAAAAACGCGAGGCAAACTGCAGAGATTGGTAATTCCACGCGGGTTTTCACTCTATACATGAATCTTTTATTCCTTAATCTGAGACATGAATGAACTCTCATCTCATGTATGAATTAGTTCCCTTATAAATAAATTGTCACCGTCTGGCGATTGTCTCTCTAATTTTGTTTGACACAATAATCAAATACATTTGTAGTAACTTGACATATCAAGTAGAAATTACTAGCTCTGCAAACAGTTCCGCTTAGAGAAAATTTTCTGTAATAAGGATGTGTTTTTATATGTCCACTAATTAATTGTTCTTTCAGCTCTTCTATGATAAAGCACCTCTCCGAAACGTTAGTGAAAGCAAATACTGACGTGCATAACTTAATGAGGTTGTTGGAATAAATCATTTTGGATTTGAAACATTTTAGACGTTTTGGGGATTTACCATTTACGTATACGTATCTCGCAGGACGCATTTCGTAATAAAATAAAACCTGTTTTGAAACGACTTTTTTTAAGATTTTATGGTATGGCCAGTGTCAATTCACTAGCAAGGGGATTGAACTAAGCTGTACAGATCTCAAGTGTAGCCGACCTCAGGTAAATGTGATTAAGAAAATATTTAAAACTTTTGAATTTTTGAAGAAATATTGCATATAAATCGAATGAGTCCATTTCGATCATGGCATTTCTTGTTGACAATACCTACTTATTATGCATTTGAGCATCCTTAATTTCCGCTGAAGATCAGGCAGGTTTCTATTGATCTTCGGTATCTTTTTTACACGCTTTATTGTATAGGTATCTGTGTTCATCATCTTCTAAAACAACGATTTTTCACGAATGTAGGTACTTAGTTGAATTTTTGAAATATAGACGTTTGTTTTTTTTCGATTTTTTCTTGATTTTTAGGTTCAATTTTACAGATATTTTATAGATAGACTATAATACGAATATTATTAACTTTAATGTTAGAATTTTTATCACGATAGTATAATAGATACGCTACTGGTTACAGAAAACTTAATAAATACTTAGGTAGGTAATTTATTAATTTAATTTTTAATTTATTTATTTTGCGGTCCGTAAATCAAAAGTTGGTATCTCATTTACCTACATCAAAAAACATTTATATTTTACAAGACCTTGGCGCTACAACATTTTTAATATTCAATTGTAAATCAAACTGACAAATGATTAACATAGTTAAAACCAGAATCATATTATCGATTATACTTATTATGCTTTTTACGGCAGTCTGTTACTTTATATAATACCAGTCTGAACGAAGTCTGTGTATGGAAGATATTTTAGAAAAACTGTTAGAATTCATTTATTCGATACTTAATGTTTTTTAGAATTTTACTATGTTTGTCACTGTGCGTTTATCTCGTTAATCTCAAAAAAGACTATTCTGGATGCTGTTTTCTGACATGATGTTGTTGAGCATTGTTGTTGAGGCATCAAACTATTTACAATTACAAAAGATAATTAAATGTCAGTTTAAAAATCCCTTCTAAACATCAGTGATGCGTTGCCAGCTAAGGAACAGATAAGAAAAAGAAAGAACTGTCTTTCAAGCTCCCAATCGGTAAACGATGAGTCGTTTGACAACTGA
Source organism: Thymelicus lineola (assembly GCA_963932265.1). Taxonomy (NCBI): domain Eukaryota; kingdom Metazoa; phylum Arthropoda; class Insecta; order Lepidoptera; family Hesperiidae; genus Thymelicus; species Thymelicus lineola. The sequence goes on along the minus strand of OZ010693.1, from coordinate 7,432,601 downwards.
CTCAAGCAAGAGGGCGTATTTGTGTATTAGAAATGAATAGGTACTTGTTTGGTAGATAAATACAAACTGTTGTAACGAAATCTGCATACCTGAGAGTTCTTCGTAAAATGTACCTACCTATATAAACAAGTACCTAAATGAAAACAGGACCGGCCTGATAAACTAAATTGCAAGAGGAGACCGAAGCCCGGTAGAGGGATTATTAAAGCTGTGATTAAAGGTTGCGACGCGGCGACGATAAGAATTCAAATAGCCTAATATTTATTACCATAAAATAGACACATATCTACCTACATAGGTACCCTTCGATACTTTTTCGTGTTAACTTACGAGTATTTATTAACATAATAGTAGGATAGAGGTAAACGAAATTAAAAACTATAAAGTCACCCAAGTTTTTTACTATTCCCAACAACTACTGGCTTCCAATAAGTACACAGAGGGAATCCCAGACCGGTCCAGTGATAGATACAGAGATACCAACTAGACTAAAGATGAGCCTAATATTCACTTTAGTATTCGGTTCAGTTAAGAATTTTTTACCCTCAACGAAAAAAGAGGTATGTTTTAAGTTTTTATGGTGGGTGGTTTTAAGTTTTAGGTATGTTTTATGTTTTTAGTTATCTATTAATAGTATAAGATGATACTGTATATTGGTGTACAATAAAGAGTTGTTGTTGTTGTTGTTGTTGTTTTTGTCTGTCAATTTGTGTATCTGTGTATCTTTGTGTCGGTGTATCTGTGTGTCTGTGTATCTGTATGTCTATCTGTGGCATCGTAGCTCCAAAACGGATGAACGGATTTTAATCTAGTTTTCTTGTTTGAAACGTGACTTAGTCGAGTCGAGAGTGTTCTTAGATATGTCACAGAAGACATAATAATATACTATTTATTTTTCTTCTATTGTATCTATGTTTAGTATAAATAAAACTGACGGGCGTTTTCTAAATTTTAATTTAAGATTATTTATAAGTTCTTCTTCGGTTAAATTGCTGAATAGTTACCGTATATTCAAATAATAGGGTATTATCATTTGATTACCTATGTCAGAAATCAGTAGCTATACCAGTTAGCGGTCAATGCTAGTGGAAAACGGGGATGATTTTGAATTAATATTTGATTATAATAGTACATAACATGATGATGTATTACAAACGAATTGTCACTTGCTTCTGTGAAGAAAAAGTCATGAAGAACGAAAGAACCTAATCACGATGATTATCTTCATGCATCTGAGTCATCTCTGTTATACCTATTTCCGAAGGTATACACTATGTAACGTATATCAAATTCTGTAGTTGGTCAGAACGGGGATCTGTCCATCATAGTAAAAAAAAACATGAGAGGTGTCAAGGGACACCCAGATGGAACGAAGTTCCTTTCGATTTAAGTATTGTTTTTTGAAGTGATTCAGAAAGTTTTACAGCGCCATCTCTGTAAAACTCTCTGAATCACTTCAAAAAAGTGTCGTCATTCGTAAGAATCAAAAAGTGTCGGTATTTTCCGTCTAGCCCCCTTTCACAACGCGCAATAAGGAACTTCGTTCCAAAAAGCGCGAAAAAACAAGTGGGGTGACGTTACTGTCACTAGGGATTGCAATCTGAAAAACCGGATCCCGTAATCGAGATGAATCCGGCGTTATTTACCCATACCGGATCCGGTGAAATTTATCGGATCTTGAAGTATAATCTAGCATTAAGTACTTAGATAAAACAGGTAAATCGTACTTGGATAAAAACAGGTTCCAGTATAAGACATAGGGTATGTGAGATTCCATTGAAGACGGATAGAATGTCCCTTACATATATCAGACATCAGATAAGTTGAATATTTCACAAGAATGAGTTCCCATTTTAGTCAAAAGTGATGACGTTTATAAGGTAGTTGTTTCCATTCAAGAGAAAATAAACACTGTTTCGTTCTCACCACCATGGAAATAGTAATGTGGGAACGTCAAAATTCATTAATTACTTAAATTGTATATAAAAACGTTATTTCAATTACTAATAAAGGTGAAAAATTAACTAATTCAATTTAAATTTATGCAAATAGATTTGACAAATACTTTTTTTAACAAATACTTGTTTCTTTAACTACTTTTGCAGTGTTGCTTTAGGTTCCTATTATATTACTAATTTATTTTTAAAAGTATATTTATGGAGTAGGTACTATCTGTTTCTACTAAGTACTATAAAATGATGATAGAGCGTCTCATGCTCTTACGATTATAGTTGGATTTGTATCTACGAGTACGTATGAAACGCTTAAAGGAGATCGCCAAAATTGGGCCAGCTTCATTGTTCATTACAAAAACCGTAACACCTCCAAAAAAACTAGATTATTGTTTAAATATATATTGAAAAAATACATTTACTATCTCATTCATTAAATACACCTCATGACATACCTGTACATAACATACGGAACTAACTTCATAATTTAGTTCCTTACGTTGATTAAAAGCTTGTCAGGAAGGGGAATTATGACCCGGAATCAATGAATTCTTGAGAGCAATTACATATACATAATACATATGTATATCGGCTTCATATCTACGACACTAATTCGAAATCAGCATATCCGTATCCGTAAATCCAAAACGATTTGGTTTCACATCGAACATACCATGGGCTACAATTGCCTGAAATAAATAATTTTTATTTATTTATTTATTTATCATATGATAGAAACAATCTCAAATCTTAGCCTTTTGAAGCTTAATCAAGTGACCATAGAATATTAAGTACCAAATTAAAGTTTTAATACTATATCTATGTAAATATGTTTGTAAAACTTTTGAAAAAATACCCAAGTTATATAGCAACAGTCTGAGTATTATTTTGTAATTAATTTTATTTCATCAACAGTTTTGTTAAAGCTTGCAAGGCGTCAAGCCTTTGTTATTATTATAGTAAAGATATCATCTAGCTCAAGAGGCTTAAATACTCGTAGAAGACATCATAATATCATTGCATTTTAAAGGACTTCAAAAAAAGGAGGAGGTTCTCAATTCGTTTGTATTTTTTTTAATGTTTGTTACCATAGAACTTTCGACTGGGTGAACTGATTTTGATGATTCTTTTTTTAATCGAAAGCTGGTGCTTGTCGTGTGGTCGCACTTAAATTTTATCGAGATCTGCTAATGACATCCATGAGAAAGCAATATGTCTTAAATTTTCATTAAGCCTGTGCGCGACAAATGGACGAATAACTCAATATCATGTCAGCCGATTTCCATGATTCTTTTTTATTGTTATTGGAAAGGATGTACTTCATTTGAAGTCGGTTTTTTTGTTAAAATTTTAGTCGCAAACATGATACACGTAAAACTGTCTTGACGTCTTGTGAATATTAATAATCTCATACTAAGTAATAATAATTCAATAAAGGCTCATATTTAATTAATATCTTGTGCAAACTTATGATGACACAGGCCTCGCAATCGCACACACAAAAACCAAACATAAATATGACAAACAAAAATAGAAATATCGATGATAAAATTATAACTTCTAAAAATCCTCTTTATAAGGAAAACTACGTATAAATAAATATTTTCTTGCAAAAATTTATATGTATAATATAATATTAAGCAATACAGTTAAGAGTCATATTAGGAAACTTATTTTTACGAATGTTGAATAGATTTCTGTTTTACGATGATGATCCTGTTGATCTACTTGAAAATTAAGAAAATAATAGTCAAGTATTTATTTTTTGTTAGGTACATAAATATCTGTCCCATATCGCGAAATTCGTAAAATTCGTCACAGCGGATATTTACAGAATGTTGTTGACATAGTCTGCCGTCACAAACTGGTCTAGCATAAGTCTAAACAAGTTTTATATTCCACTTATTAGCAATGATCTTCTATATAAACTGAGGCTTATTAGGATGTTGCGATTTGCTTACTAACTACGCATAACTACTAAATTACTTTTATTGAAGCATTTTCTTTTAATGACTTCTTATTGTTATCTACAAATAAATTAATATCACGTGTCTCATAAACTCTAAGGTTTAAGCGAAAACTTGAGCTAATGCGTAACCTTGCGAGTTATATTTGATATAATATTTAGGAAAAGTTTACAAAATAGTTGAGCGTTGTCTTGCGTAGGTTAGATATTAGCTGCGGACTTTCTTTCGTCATTTCTTCTCCTTAACGATAAAGCACTTTTCCGAAGCGGTAGTAGAATTCAGAATGATGTGCTTGTGTATGAATCAAATTCTTAGGCATAAGTAGATAATTAATTACATTATTTTGTTAAAGTTAAAACATAACTTTTACATATTATAATTAGGAAAGTAGGTAGCTGTTTAATTTTTATATTCCAATAAGAATTTTATGAACTTAATTTTTCTTGTATCATGAACTTAAAATTAAACTAATCGTTGAACATCGTCTTATCGTAAACAACATTGAGTCTTCGATTGTTTACTTTTCACGGAGAAAGCTTATAGTGGGATTAACAGTATTTTCAATAGGTGTTAAATTGACTAATAAGATTTTTACGAAAATCATAATATTTAGTGATATTTTTGAAATGTAATATCTTAACGCTCCTCATGTAATGAATTGTCTAAAACCTAGTTATTTGACCAATAATGAGTTATTATTATGCATGTGTTTGACGTGCCACCAATCACCGGAACGGATGGTACTATTGAGATGTCATTTAGAAGGTAACCGAGTTCGGATGGGTTAACGGAATTTAAACGTACTTGTTGCATGTTTCTTTCTATCGTCCAGCAGCTGAAAATTTCTGGGTTTGTGGAGCAGTTCCTCCAGCTCTGCTTGCGGTACTCCATCTTCTCCCCTCGACTTCATTGTAAATTGACACTAACACACACTACGATACCTCCGAATAAGGCCACTGCACTTAACTTAAAGGCCTCAAGGGTTCAATGCGTGGAATCCTATCGAGGAACGCATGGCCCGAATGAGATGTTGACCGAGGCAGTCATACTTATATTGGTACGAAGAACAATGGTTTGGAAGACGCGAGGATGTCTGCAGAGAGCTACGCGGCGACTGAACTGAGCGCGGCTTGCCGGTCAAGGGTAGCCGTCACCTCGCTATCCGGACCACTTAGGCCTCCAAGCACGGTCAGTATCACCTTAAGCACACCACGGTAATTATACTTAGTATTGTTCAGCTGTCAAGGCTGAAATTATTTTTTTAATTACGTCTAAAAGTGGATTTGGTATCTTAGATCACGACTTTGTTGTGAGAATGAATCATTTATACTAGTCTTATTATTGAATGAATGAATTCGGTTCTACGCTTTTTATTGCTTATAATGTTATATGTAATTAAGATAAAATGTATATATTATAGGGTTGTTGTCCGCAGACTTCCTACGTAAATCGTTAGAAAAACCACAACTACCTACTAACAGGTCTACATTGACATAATTATTTAATTGGTTATGGTTTCGGAAAATTACGTGGGGTTTTTGTCATAATACTGTTTTTTTATGGATTTAAAACGTTTTCTTAGAAATAAAACTATTTATTTCTAGGAAATGTCAATTTTTTTATTGAGGAAATGAAATATTTACAACCGTTTGTTTTTGAGTCTGTCATAGTGTTATTATATGTAATATTATTTAGCAGATAATGTTCGCTGTAATAGATATTGATTTTATTGCTTATATTTAAATAAGCGACCACAGCAACCATAACAATTATACACCATAAACAATGATTAACTATATAAAACAAAGTAAATACAATTATTTTTGCTCACTCACGAACATCACTAAAACCAGCACCAACCAACGACTAGGAATAATAGGGATGTTGACTAATTTTAGGATTCAATTTTATTTTATAGGTAGAACCTCAATATTCACGAAAAAAATATTATAAAAATAATAATCTTCAATTTAAAAACAAAAATTGATAAATAAAAATCATTATCAAATTTCTCACCAAAAACGTCACATGACGTCACTAAACGATATTCAATACTATCTGTCTACTAAGTTTGTTGAATTTCCATATAAAATTGTTCCAATGACGTCATATTCTCAAAATGGCATTTGAGGTCACGTGACAGTGAGTACAATTTTTAACATTTTAAATTAATGATATTTAATTTATTGTGATTGATTTTAATAAAAGAATCATATTTTAGGCCTTTAAATGTTACCACTAATATTTTAGACATAAATTTATATTAATTTATAATGTCAACATCCCTATTGGGGAACTGGCTCGTGGACAGGCGGGCGGTAGCTATCCAGTTTAGCAGTGTTGGGGTGGATTAGAATACTAACCCCAATCCCACGTACGGTGGTGGTAGGGCCCCTCGGAGGGATTATAGTGGTAATTGATTTTAATAGTTAAAGTAAGTTAAAAATTCGATCACTAAACCTGAGGTCATTATTCATGTAGAGGATTAGCAGATCACTTACACTGAAGCTAGTTATAATTAGGTGCTTATAGTAAAGGAGCCCAAAAGGAGATTAATTCTGTGTGTGTTTTTCGTGTTACGTTTATATTCAAAATAATATTGAGGCTTTCAGTTTGGTATAGGTACTATTTCAGTGGTGTCTATGTAGGTATGCTAGAGATACATGCGGGAGAACATTCTTTAGTTTTAACCGTGCCTTGGTAATTGCAACCATGCTTTTGGATATTATTGAAAAATTTATAAATGACTTTATAAATTAATATTATTAATTTACCTATTTAATTTAACAATTTTTCCAGGGTACAAAGTTTAAAAAAAGGCTAGGTGAATCGGCGAAGTATGTCGAAGAAATAAATAAAATGTATTCGGTAATTTTTTATGCTTATTTTCTTACCCAAATATAATTAAATAGATCGGACTAACTTACCAAGTGACGTCCGATCCTCAATTATGTGAAGTAATCTCGTCCTCATATTTTGTACTATGTAGTACGTGCTCTGTGCCACTTGCCGTCACAATGTTTAAAGATAAGCGCGTTCTTCATTCTCTGTGGTACGTCCCTAGCTCCATCCGTCCACCACTGGCAATGTCATTGTTTCAAAGCTCTACAACACAACTTTCAGAGAGGGGGTTAGAGTAGGCAATACAGATCATTATGAACGTTACTTGCGAAATACAAATTATTCTTCAAAGGATACCAGCAGTATGTAGGTTTATTCTTTTTAAGAATATTACCTGGGAAGGGTTGGGTCTAGGATGAGGACGAGATTACTTCACATAATTGAGGATCGGACGTCACTTGGTAAGTTAGTCCGATCTATTTAATTATGTTCCGTAATCTCGTCCTCATATTTTGTACTATGTAGATGTTCAAAGAAGAAAGTTGGGTTGATAATAATTCATTCATTAATAACTTCGTAATGATAATCACATACAATTAACAAATAATATTTATATTAAGTAAAGAAACATCCTCTTTTTATTGTATCGTATATACCACAGTTTAAAAAAAACGTAAAGAAATGATAATAATAATTGTTAAATTGTCAGTCTCATAATGGACTGTACTATGGTCTGAAATAAAAATATTATTATTATTTATTATTATTATAATGTGTAGGTGTCTTTATGCAATGAGCATAGATTTTGAGTTAATTGATTGAGACCACTAATCATTGGTCTTTTATAAAATGAAGCAAATGTGGAGGAAAAGGTGAACTAACCGGCTGCTTTCCTTATAACCTCAATAGTCCACAATAATGCCGGCATACGAGGTTTTTCAAGTAAAGCATGTCTCTGGCCTGTAAATATGGAAGTGTCTAATCCACTATTAACCCAAACTTGTTTAATCTATCGGCTGATAGTTGCATTGAGGTTGGTTGGTGCTGTTTCTTAACAGTTAGAATTAATGATTTACAATTTTGCCTCATATATTTTTGTAAGTGTAAATAATATAGTAGGATAATTAGCCGGGCAGATATCTTTTGTTTGAAAAACTGTAAAGTTAAATTATGTTGTATTTGACAAGAACCACAAGTTTTCATAAATTTAATTTTGAAAATTTTGATATTATATAATCAGAATTAACAGCAATATCCTTAATGCAGATAAAAGACAGCGTTAGTAAGGAGTGTACCTCTAAGCTAAGAGTCTAGAAATAGTCTAGAATCTACTATACTTGGATCCCATATACTCGTAATATCATATCGTATTATGCCGAGTTGAGGACCTTATTTTATTACGGAAATTGCTGACCTGATGGTATTCATTGAACTATATGAAACAACCTTCCAAAAAGCTCCACATTATAGCTCTGGCAGTTTGAAATTCATGCACCAAGAGCAGACCCGTATTGTTTCCTGATAATGAGACTAACATTACATCCATTGAGAAAGCAGGGATTACTTTTCTTAGAAATGTTCTCCTGACTATATGGCTGCAATCAGAGTAAGGCTCTTATATGTATAACGCGTGCAAGTCTGTAGAAGGAGATAAGAATAAATTAGTTATATCGAGGTTTAAATCTTATTTTTTCAGACATAGCCATGGAGTTCTAAAGTGGATACCAGGGCTGTGAGAGCCACATAGGAACCACAACTTTTGTCTTGTCTCCTATAATTTGCTTCAGCACTCTTCTTATAAGCGTGAATAATGGAAATGCATAAAAGAACATGTCATTACATCTCAAGATGAATGTATCTATAGAATATGCTTCTGGGTCTGAGAACCATGTTATAATTGTAATCCCGACATTTGGTGTTATTCCTATTAGCAAAGAGGACCACATGCGGTTCATCGAATCTGCTTAGTATACTTTTATTTAATTTATTTATTTATCTTTTTTTTTGATACACCATTGAATTATCACTATGCATTGATAACTATTGTAAATAAATTGTTACAATTGATCCATCAGTGTGATTTGTCATCTAAGGCGTATACAACTTTCATAAACAATGTCACTCAGTTGGCATTTGATTTCAGATTTTGAACGTCTGGATTCACTATCTGTGATGGAGTTTTCTTTTGAGCTGATGTAAAATGCATACACCCATATGACGTGTCTTCTCTCATTCCACTGCCATAGTTCTCTCGCTAAGTTATTGATATGTGGAAACCTTGTAGCTTTCATTTTCTTAACGTATGCTATAGCAATTATGTTATCTTTCTAAAGCAAAATCGCAGTAATTACTTTAGATGCAAACGTTTTTAAACATTTAAAAGCTGTTCCTAATTTTATTTGAAAAGATTCTCTTCTTCTATCCAGTGTCCGTGACTTCTCACATTATTACAGACAAGTCCGCAATCTGTTTGCGAAGCATTTGAGGAAATCTGTAAACTAAATTTAAATTGTATAATTTTCCTGTTATTACTTGGATGTGTGATATCCACCATTCATCCAGATCTGATTGAATCCCTTTTGATAATATTATTGTTGCATTATAATTTCCATTATAATCTTTTAAAATCACTGTATTGTAGTTTTCCAGGGTTTTCGTATAGAAGATACCATATTCTATGGATTTACAAGCAACTACAAGAAGACCAAGTAATTGGACAAATTCCAAAGTATAACAACTATGTTTTGATTATTATTATTATTTATTTTTATTTCATATCATCCATTAATATACATATTATAATAAAACTGTACTTTTTGTCTGCTTGTCTGCGCGTTTGTTCCGACCAATTTCAAGAACTGCGTTATAGTTAGGTGCAATTTTTAAGGTTGTATTGCAGTAAGCTTGGATCACCATTCAGTGCCTGTTTTACTGCAATCGGTTCATAAATAATAAAAAATTTATGTCGATTTAAAAAATACCGTCCATACATTTATTTACTCAAATGTGGTTACCGATAGGTTTACCGAAGCAAAGCAAGGGCGCTTAGTAGTTGTTAACAAATTCGATAACATGGTCCCTCTTCTAGGGAAGATGATATTATATATGGAACATGGAATAAAATCTAGCATAAATCCTAGATAAAGACAACCCTGACTGAGTTATAAAGAACTATTTTTTGTAGTCAATGCATTCTGCACACAATCATCATAGGAGTCTGCAATGCACAAAGCATCATAAAGGTGACACCAAATTTTATAAGTTTCTTAAGGTTAAGTATCAACCTTCATGTTCCATTTGACTCAGGATTATGAGGACAAAAATTGTCCCTGCGCAAGAAATCATGATTGTATAGAACCTAGTTCCAATAGCTGTCCTAATTCGAGAGCAAACAAGCTATTTTCTATTTTAGAAAAAATATTGTATTGTGAACAATACAGTTCGTGTAGTCTTGCGTTTAAATAGCATTGTATAACCCCTTATACTGCCAATAATGGTTGGATTGGATGTAATATCACTTTTCACACCATTGCGCATTGGTTATAAAATAATCTTAAACCACCGCATTGTATCTGAATCATGGTCGCTCTTGACCCCGATGTCGATGATGATGATACCTGAGTCACATGGATGTTCAGACCAGGAAGAATTAGTGTCCTATGTGTAACCGATCATGGAATAAGTCAAATAACAGCCTTATTGAATCACTCAATACCTCCATGTGCTGTTTATTATTCGGTGACAGAATCATGTCATTGAAGTCTCCACACTGTAGAGATTGCTATAGATAGGACTACTTGCTGGTCACAGATTCTATTGTCACATTTGATACCACTGTCATTCATCACTGCCACAACTTCCCCATTTAACTTGGGTGGTACTAGAAGACGTCAGAGAGGGGGTCTTGTTTCTTCAACATGGTAGCTTTTTTAGGTCTGCATTGATGATCTACATCAGTGAGAATAGCTGACCAACGTGTAGCTATGCTCTCATATAAGTATATAGAATTACACGTAGTTTGCTTACCATCCTGACCTAGGAGCTCTTCGCCGTCTGCTGGCAGAGAGCTATCCTTTACCTGGTGTTGTTGTATTGGCGAGGTACCTGTTCTTCCGTAGTAGTCTGCCCCCCCCCCCCTCTCTTTCTGTCTGACTGCATCTCTGTCAGCTTTGGAAGTCAGAGTCGATGATCGGCTGTGGATATTAGAATTGGAGGAAAGGAGCGGCGCCTGCTTCTATGATTTCTTGAGCATCGGCTTGATCGACTCCGATCATGAGGCGAACGGCTTCTGGTTGTGCGACTAGAGTCTGTTCCATCCTCGTCTTTCGTAAAAGCTCCATGAATCCCTTCTCGCTGCGTAACATGCGGCACCACTAGCTAACCTCTCGTGAAAGCATATGCGTGGTGTGGTACCTATTTTATAGGTGGTCACAATATCCTGTCGCGTTACATGCGGGACCACTAGCTAACCTCTCGTGAAAGCATATGCGTGGTGTGGTACCTATTTTTATAGGTGGTTACAATATCCTGTCGCGTTACATGCGGGACCACTAGCTAACCTCTCGTGAAAGCATGTGCGTGGTACCTACTTGTAATAGGTGGTCACAATATCTTATCGCGGAACACGCGGCACCACTAGCTAACCTCTCGTGAAAGCATGTGCGTGGTGTGGTACCTATTTTTATAGGTGGTTACAATATCCTGTCGCGTTACATGCGGGACCACTAGCTAACCTCTCGTGAAAGCATTTGCGTGGTACCTACATATTTGTTATAGGTGGTAACAATATCTTGGGGCGTAAAATGCGGCACCATTAGCTAACCCCTCGTGAAAGCCGAAACATGGTAGTTACCTATTTGTTATAGGTAGACACAACATCGTTCTCATGGTTAACCTCTCGTAAAAACTCCAGAGACTAGTGTGTGCAATAAAGTTTGTCGAAGTAACATCAGAGGCAAAAATCTGCGTTTAATTAAGCTAATAGAAGTTATCAAAACATACCGCCGTTTCTAAGACGGAATCTATTCATGCGTCTTTCCAACTCTAGAATCCGTTGACTCAATTATTTTTCGTTTTCTCTTTTCATATTTTCCCATATTTAATTCAAATTGGGCGTACTATAATAACTGAAAAAAGTACTATAAAAGGACTGTAAAAACGATTATAAAATTCGAAAATAAAATGAAAATAAAATTTCGTGACAGCACGTTTTGCACAAAAAAGCACAATGACATTGCCAGTGGTGGACGGATGGAGCTAGGGACGTACCACAGAGAATGAAGAACGCGCTTATCTTTAAACATTGTGACGGCAAGTGGCACAGAGCACGTACTACATAGTACAAAATATGAGGACGAGATTACGGAACATAATAAAATGTAGAAGTGAATAGGAGGCATGTTTTGTTGGATTGAAAGGGATATTGTGTTGAGTTACAACGTAGGTAATTTGTTGTTATTAATAAGAGAATCATTCACGTTTATAAGTTAATTTTCATACCAATTATATTATCGTAAGCCATAAATATTATAACATTACTAATAGGTTACATACTGCCCGTTAAATGGTATTAAATAATAATAAATCAATGGCACTGGCGGCACTGTTTGCAACAGCCACGTAATTTATAGGAAAAACAATATACCAATGATATTATATGTATAAAAAGAGGTAGATATGCCAAGACGGCGCTGAAATTACGTCAGTCGAATTTAGTCAAGTATAGCTATTTCAATTCAGACAGTTGATAGCTGCCTCTGAGTGAGGCCGTCTAGCTGTCTTTTTCACTATTATGGTTTTAGTAGTGTCATCCCTTTTACATAATTTACCAATGTAATACATAGTGATTGGTGTAGTGAAACAAAAGATAAACGTGTGTGTGTTGTAGCTCAGTTGGAAGAGATTTTTTGGTTGATTTACAAGGGTATAACGTATCTTAATTAATCTTAATCTTAATTCTTAACAACACAATAATCTGATATCATAATGTTAAAACGTAGCAAAATTACCTCTCATCCTTTTCCTCCACCGACAATACACATGTACTCACGCACATATTTTTTTTTTTTGTAAATTTCGTTAAATTGTTTGTAATGTACACATTTAATTATTTTTTTGATTGATAACAGGCAATAATATATTGTTTTAAGACTGATGTGGAAGAGGGAGTCCTTCTGGCACAGGTATCTCAATACTTAAAAGAAGGACTCGAACATTTGTAAAGTTTTACCTGTAATATTTTGATGAATAAAGTTATTTATTATTATTATTATTATATAGTTTAATATCATTGCAATATACCTACAATATACGTGAGATGATTCTTAACTTCACTACCATCACCACTAGTAGGTACTTACATCATTGTTTTTTTATTCCTTGCTTAATTTAATTAATTTTTCACAGAATTCTCATACGGACGAATCGTAAAAAATTCAGTTTATTTTAAAATTATTAACATTTGACTAAGAAATATTGTGATAAGGTTTTTTTACCTGACCAGGTAGGTCATTAAGAGATTAGCTACATACTCGTAGATGTGTAAGCAATGACGCTAGGTCTCATGTTTTGGAGGTCGTCAAGCTTTGTACCATAAGTTTATACTTTTTGCATGGGCGAGTGGTGGCCACTTTATGCAAAAAATAGTTTTGTAAACATTTTTGTTCCTTGAAGTAATTCCTTAATCAAGAAATTAATGTTACAGGTTTCTTCTATTTGAGGAGGCATTATTTATCTCGCTACTTGTTAGGTAACCCATTTCTTTTTTTTAGATATTTTTTTTACAATTTTGCTTCTATCAGCCTCTTCACACGTGCGATAGACAAGGGGAAAATGTCGCACTGTTGCGTTGGCGGTCGCAAGTTTGTATGAAATTGTATAGTTTCATGTGGGTAGTCTACACGTGAAATATGTTGCAGTCCAAATTATCTAAGTGCAACGTCACTGCGACCAAAAAATTGATAATATACTGCATCAAACGCAAGTACTGCGACGTCCTAGCGAAAAAGCAACGACATTGTCAATGTCAATTCGTGTTCGTATTTTTGCGGTTGCGTTTTTTTGTGTTGTTGTGTCGCTATCGCAAGTTTAAATAGACACTTAAAGATCATCCAAGTAAAACGACAGCGCCCTATAATTGATTAATTCAGTCGATTACCTAACTCACCTGAGGTCGAAAGAAGCCGTAATACAATGGGCGTTATAACTTATTAGAAATTACACAAGTTACGATGCCTTCCCCTATCGTGCCGTGACTTTCTAAGGACACGGAACAGGCGCCCATTCAGAAAAGTATGACCTTAATGCAATCATTCCACTAATTTTAAACTAGCATCACCGCCTCGCTTCGGTTTGGGAAATATTATAGTCCGGTCAAAATAGACATTTCAAATAACAAAAATTTTGACAGAGCTGAATTTTACTAGAGACCTTGGGTACACCACTAGAAATAAAGTACCAAAAGTCCCCATCTGAAGGCGATGACGGAATCACAACTGAGCTGTTAAAAGCTGGAGGAAAGCCTTTCTTACTAGTGCTCCAGAAGTTGTTTGATTCCGTTATCAGTAGCGGGACTATCCCAGAAGCGTGGAGCAGAAGAATGGTTACACTGTTCTTAAAAAATGGTGATAAAGCCCTTTTGAAGAACTGAGCCACGTTTGCAAGCAGTTTTCAAGGGTACTCACAAATCGCATAGCACGCGGACCTGACGACTTCCAGCCCCCCAAACAAGCCGGATTCCGAAAAGGCTATAGCACCATGCACCACATACATACACTCAGGCTCGTGATACAGAAGACCGAAGAGTATAACCTGCCGCTGTGTGTTTCATATAAATGGAACTATGAGAAAGCCTTCGATTCTATCGAGACCTGGACGGTGCTGGAGTCTCTTCAGCGGTGCCAGATCGACTATCGGTATATTGAGATGTTGAAGTGTACACCTATATACAAATCAGCCACCATGTCAGTCCGCTTACACGACAGAAGCACGCTCCCCATGCAATTGCAGAGGGGTGTCAGGCAAGGGGACGTTATTTCTCCGAAACTGTTCACCGCTGCTTTGGAAGACGTGTTCAAGCTAATAATGGAGTGGAAAGGGCTCGGCATTAACATCAATGGTGAACATATCACACACCTTCGATTTACCGGCGATATAGTGATCCTGGCGGTAACGCTGGATAACCTCACTACTAAGCTAGGGGACCTGAACAGTGCCTCATAACGGCCCACCCATTCTCACAACGGCCCACGGTGAGGCACTCTTTAGACAATCTTAAGATGAACATGGACAAGACAAAAATCATGTCTAATGTCCATGTCACACCCGTATTGATAGTTGTTGATGGCACTGCTCTCGAAGTTGTCGACGAGTACATTTACCTGGGACAAATGATCCAGATGGGTAATTCCAACTTCTAGAAATCTTTTCATCCAAAATTCCTTAGTGCCTGAAGTCGAGAGAGTTCGAGCAATGTGTGTTACCAGTGTTAACTTATGGATTAACTTATGGACATAGTCTTTTACTTTTGGCCTCATTTATTTATTTATTTATACTTTATTGACCACAATATAAAAATTACGGTACAAATGGCGAGCTTAATGCTTAATGCATTCTCTACCAGCTAACCATTAGGCCAAACAGAGACACACGAAGGGCGGTATAAAAACGAAGTTATAAAAACGCGACATAAATTATGATATAAATACACATAGAAAATACATACATATCATAATACATATACATATATACACACATACATACATACATATATACATACATACATACATATATACATACATACATAATAATATATAACAATAAATAAAAAAACACATGAAAGATGACGAACATTGTGATTTAAGGATGACAACTCAGTAGATAAGCCCGTAGCTTATTCTTAAAGGTAAGCTTAACAGAGGGTTTTCTGAAGTCCTCGGGGAGTGAGTTCCAGAGTCGAGCGGCCGAAACTGTGAAAGAGTTAGAGACGAAGCCAGACCGGTGCAGCGGGATGGAAAGCAGGTAAGATGCACGAGAGCGAAGCTGCCGATCATGGGAAGAACATAAATACTGGAATTTGGATTTCAAGTAATCCGGGGAAAAGTTATCAAAGAGAATAGAGAAAAGGGAACATAGCGTCCTGGATCGCCGTCGCTCGCGGATGGGAAGCCATTTAAGCTTAGAACGATAAGAAGAAATGTGATCATATTTGCGAAGGCAGAAAACAAAGCGAACGGCACTGTTAATGAGACGATCCAGCTTGTTCAAGAGAGCCTCACTCAGGTCTAAATAGCACACATCACCATAATCGATAATCGGGAAAATGAGCGCTTGAACCAGATAAGCCTTTGTATCAGTAGGGAGAAAATTTCTGAGCCGATTCAGCGTGGACAGTGAGGCAGTCACCTTACGGCAGACCTCAGCTACCTGCTTGTTCCAGCTAAGGCTGCTGTCAATAAACATGCCAAGGTCTTTGACGCTAGTGGAGTAATTAATGCAGTAATTCTCAAACGTGACAGGCGCCACCGAGTCAGTGTCGATTTTGACCATTTGGCGTGGGCTACCAACAAGTATAGCTTGGCATTTCCGGGTATTAATTTTAATACCAAATTTTTGGGACCAGTTGCTAACCCTAACCAGGTCTTCGTTGATTTTAGCAACGGCACCATTAATATCCGCTACATTAGCGTGGGTATAAATTTGCAGGTCATCAGCATAAAGATGGTAAGAGCAGCCAAGAAGAGGGGTAAGAGAATTTATAAATAAAGAGAAGAGAATAGGTGACAGAATGCCGCCTTGTGGCACGCCAGAAGTGAGATCGCACCAGGTTGACTGACACGCACCTAACTTAACAGCCTGTTGACGACCACGAAGATAAGAAGAAAACCATTCCACGACTGTAGAAGAGAACCGGAGTCTCGCCAGGAGAGCAAGGAGGATATCGTGGTCAACCATGTTAAATGCGTTTGAAAAATCGATTAATACGAGGATGGTAACCATTTTATCCTCCATGCTCGCGCGAATGTCCTCAGTAACTTTAAGAAGGGCCGTGGTAGTACTGTGTCCGGGTCTAAAGCCAGACTGGAAAGCACTAAGCAGGTTATGTTTGAAAATAAAAGATGAGAGCTGCTTGTGCACAATAGCTTCTAAGACTTTAGACAGGAACGGCAATAGAGAGATAGGCCTGTACTCCTTCAGTTCACGGGGGCAAATTGATTTAGGGATGGGAATAACTAGCGCTTTCGACCAGAGGGAGGGAAATTCCCCTGTAGTCAATGAAGTGTTTATAATATGAGCAATCGTGGGAAGAAGAAATTGTAGTACAGGCATTATCATCGCTCTACTTACACCATCATACCCCACTGCACCCGACTTAATAGATAAGAGTACTTTCCGGACCTCAACTACAGCAACAGGAGAAAATGAAAAAACTTCAGAGACGGATACAGCCATGGAAGATATTTCAGAGATGGTAGAGGACTTAACAATGATGTTGACAGGAGATGCAGAACTAAAATGAAGATTAAAGTCATCAGCGGAGAAGGCAGGTTTACTGACATTGGCAGAGAGTTTGCCTACGCCAAGGGAGTGAAAGAATTTCCAGATGTCCGCTGAAGATGAGTTGGAGATATTTTCTAGGAAGTAAGATCGTTTGGCGGCTCTCACCATCTTATTACACCTGTTGCGAGCAATCTTATACGAAGACCAATTTTCGGAGCACCTGTCACGCTTGTACTTACGGAAGGCTCTGTCTCATTCGTAAGCCAAAGTCACACAGCGCGCTATGGTACGAGCTATGATAGCTATTTCACTACGAGATAAGATTCGTAACGATGAAGTCCGTAGGCGAACAAAAGTTACCGTCATAGCTCGCAGAATTAGCCGACTGAAGTGGTAATGGGCAGGCCACATTGTTCGAAGGACAGATAACCGATGGGGTCGCAAAGTCCTCGAATGGCGCCCACATCTCGGTAAAAGGAGCACTGGTCGACCCCCGATCAGATGGACTCATGACCCAAAGAAGACAGCGGGAAGCCTCTGGATTCAGAGGGTTTAGGATCGGTCGGAGTGGCGCCAATTAGGGGAGGCCTATGTCCAGCAATGGACTTTAAGATGCTGTTAGATAGATTGGGGTTTTAATGGCATTTATTTATCTATACCTAATGTTATTTCAATTCGAAAGTTTAGATTAAAAATACATACAATGATGACTTGGTATATTCAGGACAATTATACTATAAGTGTAGGTACTTAGTTAAGTGATATTTTTTTATTAAATACTTACCCGAAAAACGCGGAGACGCGAACTGGAGAACCGATGGTAGATTCTCACCAACTCACCGTGTTACTGGAGAAAAAAGAACAGAGGATGAAAAAGAAAGGAAAGAAAAATTTAAGAAACTGTTTCATCTCACATCATTTAATGAAAATTATCATTAAGTCTTTATAGTTATACAGTTTGCAATCTTATACCATTATCAGAGTTAAGACAATGAAAAGAAATAAAAAGCAGTTTATTTTAAACAAAAACAGAGACAGACAAACAATTAAATTTGTTATTAAATTGTTTAGAGGTAGATTAATAATGCAGTGTCACGTCGTTACCTTCGCCTGCTTTCATTTCATAAGGCTAGATTAATGTTTCGTGGAACGCTGAAATTAATTGCTCTTTTTAGTTGAGTAGATATTGCGATTA
This sequence comes from Thymelicus lineola, assembly GCA_963932265.1. Taxonomy (NCBI): domain Eukaryota; kingdom Metazoa; phylum Arthropoda; class Insecta; order Lepidoptera; family Hesperiidae; genus Thymelicus; species Thymelicus lineola. The sequence goes on along the minus strand of OZ010693.1, from coordinate 7,414,149 downwards.
ATCAGTAGGTAGGTAGTTGCCCTATTACGCGAAGAAAAATCTCAAAATGGCCTTTGTAAACTCATAATATTAAAAAAAACCCATACCGCATGCTATGGGGTAGACAAGAAAAAAAAATCACCTATTGCTACGCGTATTTTGTTTTATTCTAACACTATACAGTAGTTTAATAAATATACCAAATCATAGCTTTCTAGCCTATGGGTCTCTGTGCTTTGCTGCGGATGAACGGACGGAGGAACATGACGAAAGTGTAGGGGTGTGTATGTGTGTTGATACCCCATTCGGGTATGTTCGCTAAATTCAGTAAATTCATCCCCTTCCCCATAACTACCCTCCCTCCCCCCTTCAACCAGCCAATTTTGCATCGGGGGTAAAAAAGTGTATCACTTAATTATTATACTCACAACATTCTATAGGTACCTAGTAATTTTCTGTTTTTAAACGGCGCCAACAAACTAGCCTAAAGCATTCATTTCCGTCCGAATACTTCCGTTCGAATACTTCCGTTCAAATACTTCCGTTCGAATACCTTTTTTCAAAAAGGTATATGTATCATGACAGGGTTTTGGTGGTTTTTTTTATAAGTACTTACTAAGTAGTTCCTTCTCCAATCCGCACTGGAGCAACGTGGTGGAGTATGTTCTAGGACTCAAGGGGAGGGACCCGTGCTCAGTAGTGGCCTATTAATGGGTTAAAGCCAGCCAGCCAGTACTATTTATTTAAATTATGGATGTTTGTTACTCGGTCACGCAAGAACTAATGAACGAATTTTCATTTTTATAAAGTCATTTTTATTTTCTACCCTCATTTTACTTCATTTTCGCGACATCAATTAGTTATGGTGATAGAGTACCTACATAATATATTCTTTACGTAAGTTGTTATATTCTTTAAGTAAGTTGTTATGATTCCATTGTAGTGTAGTGTGTTGAATATCACCTGCTTCAGACCCTGTGCCTTGAGATTGACACACGGGTTATCTTCGGACATTGTCCTGGTAATTAAGCTCATTTATCATTCATTCATTATTTTGTTTACACCGTTTTTCACATGATTTATGTGTTTTGTTGTCCTTACCTTGAAATAAAATGCTTATTTGTATAACTGTATACAAGGCAACTAGTTCATATTATGTCACTCATGAATCACTTTCTTATTCTATGACGTCACCGACGTCAAATGCATAGATAACTTGACCAAATACTACGTAGGTATACATTACATAGTTACTACTTAACTTATCTACCTACCTTTGATACTACCAACCAAGTACCATAAAGAATGGTTGGTTTAATTATATTTTTTGTGATTTTTACTTTTATGAAGGTGCTTATTTTGTAGGTAGGTACCTACTTTATTTCATGAAATTTTAACGAGGCTTTAATGTTCATGAAAAACATGTATGTTATGTAACTTTAGAATATATCAATCTATACTAATATTATAAATGCGAAAGTAACTCTGTCTGCTACTCAATAACGCCTCAACCACTGAACCGATTTTGATGAAATTTGGTACAGACTTATAATTGAGCTCGGGAATGAACATAGAATACTTTTTATCCCGGAAGATAGACCTGTTCCTGAGGGATAACTCTTCCACGCCAAAACCACTGAACCGATTTTGATAAAATTTGGTACAGATATAGAATTAAGCTTGCGCAAGGACATTGGATACTTTTTATCCCGGAAAATAGACCTGTTCCTGAGGGATAGCTCTTTCAAGCCACTAAACCGATTTTGATAAAATTTGGTACAGATATAGAATTGAGCTCGGGAATGGACATAGGATACTTTTTATCCCTGAAAATAGACCTGTTCCTGAGGGATAACTCTTTCAAGCCACTAAACCGATTTTGATAAAATTTGGTACAGATATAGAATTGAGCTCGGGAATGGACAAAGGATACTTTTTATCCCGGAAAATGGACCTGTTCCTGTAGGATAACTCTTTCAAGCCACTAAACCGATTTTGATGAAATTTAGTACAGATATAAAATTGAGCTCGGGAAAGGACATAGGATACTTTTTATCCCGGAAAATAGACCTGTTCCCGAGGGATAACTTTTTCAAGCCACTTAACCAATTTTGATGAAATTCAGTACAGATATAGAATTGAGCTCGGGAAAGGACATAGGATACTTTTTATCCCGGAAAATAGACCTGTTCCTGAGGGATAACTCTTTCAAACCACCAAACCGATTTTGATGAAATTTAGTAAAGATATAGAATTGAGCTCGGGAAAGGACATGGGATACTTTTTATCCCGGAAGATAGACCTGTTCCTGAGGGATAACTTTTTCAAGCCACTAAACCGATTTTGATGAAATTCAGTACAGATATAGAATTGATCTCGGGAAAGGACATATGATACTTTTTATCCTGGAAAATAGACCTGTTCCTGAGGGATAACTCTTTCAAGCCACTAAACTGATTTTGATGAAATTTAGTACAGATATAGAATTGAGCTCGGAAAAGGACATAGGATACTTTTTATCCCGGAAAATAGACCTGTTCCTGAGGGATAAGGTCATATTTTGCCTTATGTAGTGTATAGATTCGTTATTTATGAAGCGATTTTATTTTTATGACTCTTTTTAGGGTTCCGAAGTCAAAACAGAATTCGCATAGTTTCATCATGCCCGTCCGTCCGTCCGTAGCATAGCGCAGAGGCCCTTAGTGCTAGAAAGCTGTAATTTAGCAAGGATATACATGTTTATTGAAACTTTAAACTGGTAGAATAATATTTTTTAAAATATGTTTTTAGGATACCTCTCCTAGAGGCAATATGGGGATAATTTTTTTCCGTCACGCACCCCATAGTGGTAAAGGTCTCTCAAAAATAATATGGGCCTGCTAAGTCCATTTTTCGATTGAGGGGTCTGTTGGCAAAATATTCGTAAGTGTTGGACACGTAAAAAAATTCATGGCAATAGCATTAACATGAATTCAAAAGGAAAACTATCATGGCTGTATTAGCATACGTAGGTATTGAGTTCTATAAACTTAGAACTTCGGAACCCTATATTACAAGTGACCTGACACGCTATTAACCGGTTTTTTAACCAACTTCAAAAAAGTAGCAGGTTCTCAGTTCGACTGTTATAAACAAAAATTAACTTTAACATAATTTGAAAAATCAATCTTTAAAGGGTTAATTCAGGGAATGTTTATACGAAACTTCGTCATTTTTAGGGTTCTGAAGTAAAATCGGAACCCTAATAGCTTCGTCATATCCGTCCGTCAGTCTGTCCGTCTGTCCAAAACAAAGCGCCGAGACCCTTAGTGCTAGAAAGCTATAATTTGGCATGGATATACATATTTATCAAAACTCCAAAATCGTAGAATAAACTAACTACTGAAAATAATTTTTTTTTCGGGGTAACTCCGCTACAGGTAACGTGAGGATTAATTTTTATTTATCTCTATAGTGTGGGGTATCGTTGAAAAGTTTTTTCAAAAATATTATGGGTCTTTTGAGACCATTTTTGGATGTAGGGTTCCGTTTGCGAAATATTTGGCTTGAAAGTGCTAATTTTGGGTACCCAAGTCAAGTCAAGTGTCCCCCCAACGGCTAAACGGTTGAAGTTGGACAAGTGAAAAAATTCTCAAAAATAGGTTATACGATGAATTTATAAGGAAAACTATCAAGGCTATGTTAGCATAAGTAGTTAATGAGTAATAGTCAATAAACTTTCTACTTTGGAACCCTATATTGCACGTGGCCTGACACGCACTTGCCCGGTTTTTTAAGTTAAAACTGTGAAAGTTGGTAGTTAGTATGTAATCTTACATAAAACAAAAATAACTGTAACATGATTGTTTGGTAATACATTCCCTAAGGGCTAAAACTAGAGGTTGTAAGTTTAGAGTAAGTTTGGAATAAGAAGTTGTAAAACGAACAGATGAGTCACCTCATGGTAAGTGGTCACTTTCGCCAATGAACATTAGCAACGCTAAAGGAATCACTGATTTGCTGCTGCCCAAAAAAAAAGAAAGATATGTTTTTTGTGTATTCTGTAAAATTACAATGTAAATTTAAAATTCAAAAACTCTCAGGCCCTGACTTAGATAAACCTGTAAATTCTAAAAAGTTCAATTATTTTGGGACCTTTCCTATGGGTGGGTCATTAATGGCTCACTACTGAGCACTCACTCTTGAGGACGCCTAGAGCATACTCCACCACTTTGCTCCAGTGTGGATTGATGGAGGGATTAGAAATCAACCCAAGTGTCGGAAGTCATTACGCCGAGCGAGGACCTTCAATATGTCATAACGACTGTTATCTTACGACAACAACCGGGACCGACAGCTTTACCTGCCCTCCGAAGCTCGGAGAGCTCAAGAATTTTTTGCCACTAGCGGTCACCTATCCAACTATCGACCGCGCTCGCTATTGTTTAACTTCATCGATTACTATTAGAACCGACACAAGCCGCTGCGCCCGGGCTATGAATGCTTCTCCCGATGGGTAATTAATGGGTTCTAAGAACATGTCACTTTTGCTGTAATTTTGGTGAAGAGTTTAGTATCTTGCTGACTACCAATCACGCTACAATATCAGATCGTAGTTATCATTTCATTATCAACACTAAAGATTTGTTTAATATTTTACTCATTTACATAATACGATATATGTACTAAGTGTAGATGTTTCAGCTTCAACCCATAATGGACTATTACAAGGCACGGGTCTCCTCTCTTCATAGTATGGACAAGTTTGCTGTCAATTTATGAAAAACATGTTTTTTAATGAAGAGATCTTTATTTTCGGCGTACGAAGTCGCGGGTAACAGCTAGTTTATCTAATAAAATTACAAGGTACAAAGCAGTTCAATGGTAGAAAGCGTGTTAAGTAATGACATACTTAGCAATAAAATTGTGCTCAGGAATATAAGATAAAATAAACCGTAATGCGATCTGCTTGTAACAACATCTGGTCCTACGTTAGCACTAAGATTACCTATTTGTCATGGCGTTATCTTTCTCACAGGATATTGATTACTCAGTGATCTAATTGTGATAACTTAAATTGCATAATAGAATAACAGCTAACCTTTATAGGTAGGACTTAATACTTATGTTAAAGGACATCTGAGAAGAGTCATCGAGCATCGTGATTTTTTCAGGGAGCATAGGCAATACACCAATGATTAGTAGACAGGTCAAGTGCCGATTGGTATTCAATGACCATTATTGCACTGTTAACCTCCGTTGAAGAACATAATATGCAACAGAGTGGCGTCATCAATGCATTGCGTTTGTTCCGATGCAAACGGGGAACGTAGTTATACAATAAGTGAAAAGTGTGTGGTTGATTTTATATTTTGATTGAGATTTATTTACAGCAAGGTAAGTATTAGGTTGGTCAGCCAGCAAGCTGAAGCTGCGTTGGTGAGCGTTAAAAACTTAAAACCACAGTGGTTTGGACAAGAAAAATGTATTGGATGACTTGGCTTCCCATGCAAGAAACTGATGATGTAAGTACATGAGTGTACATTTTATCAGTGTAGGCCAATTTATTTCCTCCGCCCCATGTACCTTTCTAAAATAATAATTTTCCATTCATAGTAAGGAAGGCACTGAATTAGTCACTGAAAGTGCGTAAAAAACAAGAATTGCAAGTATCCACTTACTTGTAAAAAACTCTAGCGCATAAAAATGTCCCCGAAAGATAATTTCCTTGTAGAAGTCTTTAAGTTACTGGGAATCCCCCAGACCTCTTCAGAGAAGCGCTAAAAATTACTAACGTGATTTACATAAATCTATACTAATATTATAAATGCGAAAGTAACTCTGTCTGCTACTCAATAACGCCTCAACCACTGAACCGATTTTGATGAAATTTGGTACAGACTTATAATTGAGCTCGGGAATGAACATAGAATACTTTTTATCCCGGAAGATAGACCTGTTCCTGAGGGATAACTCTTCCACGCCAAAACCACTGAACCGATTTTGATAAAATTTGGTACAGATATAGAATTAAGCTTGCGCAAGGACATTGGATACTTTTTATCCCGGAAAATAGACCTGTTCCTGAGGGATAGCTCTTTCAAGCCACTAAACCGATTTTGATAAAATTTGGTACAGATATAGAATTGAGCTCGGGAATGGACATAGGATACTTTTTATCCCTGAAAATAGACCTGTTCCTGAGGGATAACTCTTTCAAGCCACTAAACCGATTTTGATAAAATTTGGTACAGATATAGAATTGAGCTCGGGAATGGACAAAGGATACTTTTTATCCCGGAAAATGGACCTGTTCCTGTAGGATAACTCTTTCAAGCCACTAAACCGATTTTGATGAAATTTAGTACAGATATAAAATTGAGCTCGGGAAAGGACATAGGATACTTTTTATCCCGGAAAATAGACCTGTTCCCGAGGGATAACTTTTTCAAGCCACTTAACCAATTTTGATGAAATTCAGTACAGATATAGAATTGAGCTCGGGAAAGGACATAGGATACTTTTTATCCCGGAAAATAGACCTGTTCCTGAGGGATAACTCTTTCAAACCACCAAACCGATTTTGATGAAATTTAGTAAAGATATAGAATTGAGCTCGGGAAAGGACATGGGATACTTTTTATCCCGGAAGATAGACCTGTTCCTGAGGGATAACTTTTTCAAGCCACTAAACCGATTTTGATGAAATTCAGTACAGATATAGAATTGATCTCGGGAAAGGACATATGATACTTTTTATCCTGGAAAATAGACCTGTTCCTGAGGGATAACTCTTTCAAGCCACTAAACTGATTTTGATGAAATTTAGTACAGATATAGAATTGAGCTCGGAAAAGGACATAGGATACTTTTTATCCCGGAAAATAGACCTGTTCCTGAGGGATAAGGTCATATTTTGCCTTATGTAGTGTATAGATTCGTTATTTATGAAGCGATTTTATTTTTATGACTCTTTTTAGGGTTCCGAAGTCAAAACAGAATTCGCATAGTTTCATCATGCCCGTCCGTCCGTCCGTAGCATAGCGCAGAGGCCCTTAGTGCTAGAAAGCTGTAATTTAGCAAGGATATACATGTTTATTGAAACTTTAAACTGGTAGAATAATATTTTTTAAAATATGTTTTTAGGATACCTCTCCTAGAGGCAATATGGGGATAATTTTTTTCCGTCACGCACCCCATAGTGGTAAAGGTCTCTCAAAAATAATATGGGCCTGCTAAGTCCATTTTTCGATTGAGGGGTCTGTTGGCAAAATATTCGTAAGTGTTGGACACGTAAAAAAATTCATGGCAATAGCATTAACATGAATTCAAAAGGAAAACTATCATGGCTGTATTAGCATACGTAGGTATTGAGTTCTATAAACTTAGAACTTCGGAACCCTATATTACAAGTGACCTGACACGCTATTAACCGGTTTTTTAACCAACTTCAAAAAAGTAGCAGGTTCTCAGTTCGACTGTTATAAACAAAAATTAACTTTAACATAATTTGAAAAATCAATCTTTAAAGGGTTAATTCAGGGAATGTTTATACGAAACTTCGTCATTTTTAGGGTTCTGAGTAAAATCGGAACCCTAATAGCTTCGTCATATCCGTCCGTCAGTCTGTCCGTCTGTCCAAAACAAAGCGCCGAGACCCTTAGTGCTAGAAAGCTATAATTTGGCATGGATATACATATTTATCAAAACTCCAAAATCGTAGAATAAACTAACTACTGAAAATAATTTTTTTTTCGGGGTAACTCCGCTACAGGTAACGTGAGGATTAATTTTTATTTATCTCTATAGTGTGGGGTATCGTTGAAAAGTTTTTTCAAAAATATTATGGGTCTTTTGAGACCATTTTTGGATGTAGGGTTCCGTTTGCGAAATATTTGGCTTGAAAGTGCTAATTTTGGGTACCCAAGTCAAGTCAAGTGTCCCCCCAACGGCTAAACGGTTGAAGTTGGACAAGTGAAAAAATTCTCAAAAATAGGTTATACGATGAATTTATAAGGAAAACTATCAAGGCTATGTTAGCATAAGTAGTTAATGAGTAATAGTCAATAAACTTTCTACTTTGGAACCCTATATTGCACGTGGCCTGACACGCACTTGCCCGGTTTTTTAAGTTAAAACTGTGAAAGTTGGTAGTTAGTATGTAATCTTACATAAAACAAAAATAACTGTAACATGATTGTTTGGTAATACATTCCCTAAGGGCTAAAACTAGAGGTTGTAAGTTTAGAGTAAGTTTGGAATAAGAAGTTGTAAAACGAACAGATGAGTCACCTCATGGTAAGTGGTCACTTTCGCCAATGAACATTAGCAACGCTAAAGGAATCACTGATTTGCTGCTGCCCAAAAAAAAAGAAAGATATGTTTTTTGTGTATTCTGTAAAATTACAATGTAAATTTAAAATTCAAAAACTCTCAGGCCCTGACTTAGATAAACCTGTAAATTCTAAAAAGTTCAATTATTTTGGGACCTTTCCTATGGGTGGGTCATTAATGGCTCACTACTGAGCACTCACTCTTGAGGACGCCTAGAGCATACTCCACCACTTTGCTCCAGTGTGGATTGATGGAGGGATTAGAAATCAACCCAAGTGTCGGAAGTCATTACGCCGAGCGAGGACCTTCAATATGTCATAACGACTGTTATCTTACGACAACAACCGGGACCGACAGCTTTACCTGCCCTCCGAAGCTCGGAGAGCTCAAGAATTTTTTGCCACTAGCGGTCACCTATCCAACTATCGACCGCGCTCGCTATTGTTTAACTTCATCGATTACTATTAGAACCGACACAAGCCGCTGCGCCCGGGCTATGAATGCTTCTCCCGATGGGTAATTAATGGGTTCTAAGAACATGTCACTTTTGCTGTAATTTTGGTGAAGAGTTTAGTATCTTGCTGACTACCAATCACGCTACAATATCAGATCGTAGTTATCATTTCATTATCAACACTAAAGATTTGTTTAATATTTTACTCATTTACATAATACGATATATGTACTAAGTGTAGATGTTTCAGCTTCAACCCATAATGGACTATTACAAGGCACGGGTCTCCTCTCTTCATAGTATGGACAAGTTTGCTGTCAATTTATGAAAAACATGTTTTTTAATGAAGAGATCTTTATTTTCGGCGTACGAAGTCGCGGGTAACAGCTAGTTTATCTAATAAAATTACAAGGTACAAAGCAGTTCAATGGTAGAAAGCGTGTTAAGTAATGACATACTTAGCAATAAAATTGTGCTCAGGAATATAAGATAAAATAAACCGTAATGCGATCTGCTTGTAACAACATCTGGTCCTACGTTAGCACTAAGATTACCTATTTGTCATGGCGTTATCTTTCTCACAGGATATTGATTACTCAGTGATCTAATTGTGATAACTTAAATTGCATAATAGAATAACAGCTAACCTTTATAGGTAGGACTTAATACTTATGTTAAAGGACATCTGAGAAGAGTCATCGAGCATCGTGATTTTTTCAGGGAGCATAGGCAATACACCAATGATTAGTAGACAGGTCAAGTGCCGATTGGTATTCAATGACCATTATTGCACTGTTAACCTCCGTTGAAGAACATAATATGCAACAGAGTGGCGTCATCAATGCATTGCGTTTGTTCCGATGCAAACGGGGAACGTAGTTATACAATAAGTGAAAAGTGTGTGGTTGATTTTTATATTTTGATTGAGATTTATTTACAGCAAGGTAAGTATTAGGTTGGTCAGCCAGCAAGCTGAAGCTGCGTTGGTGAGCGTTAAAAACTTAAAACCACAGTGGTTTGGACAAGAAAAATGTATTGGATGACTTGGCTTCCCATGCAAGAAACTGATGATGTAAGTACATGGGTGTACATTTTATCAGTGTAGGCCAATTTATTTCCTCCGCCCCATGTACCTTTCTAAAATAATAATTTTCCATTCATAGTAAGGAAGGCACTGAATTAGTCACTGAAAGTGCGTAAAAAACAAGAATTGCAAGTATCCACTTACTTGTAAAAAACTCTAGCGCATAAAAATGTCCCCGAAAGATAATTTCCTTGTAGAAGTCTTTAAGTTACTGGGAATCCCCCAGACCTCTTCAGAGAAGCGCTAAAAATTACTAACGTGATTTACATAAATACATAATATTAATTCACTTTACTTCGGATAATAGTTTGTAGGTGTTTGTACAGTCCTCTGTGTACATATGAAATTAAAATAAAGTGTCTGTCTGTAATAGATGATTACCAATTCGAATCTTGTTTTATCTAATGTTTTACAAGGTTGCCGAATTGCCCACAGGATTTTATAGTCTACTGTATAGATCTAAATAAATATAGGTAGGTACAGAGTGAATTTTTCAAGTGGGCGTGGATAGCTAAATGAGGAATAGCATGGGAATATCGACAAGCGCTCAAAGTAGTGTCTAGTCTCCCCTGAAAAAAACTGCATCATTAGATTTTTGAAAAATCAATTACCTGCCCGACCCAGGAATCGAATACCAACCTGTTTTATTCCACTAGGTGATCCGGCGAACTTCGTACCTATCGCCTAACAATCATTGAATGTACTTTGTTATTACGATAACTTTTATAGTTTTAGTAGGTTTGACAAATCAGAGACCATTAAATACCCTCTCCCTCTCCGGAACAATTCCATATTAATATCTACATACATGATTTTTTCGAACTTAAACCTTTACGCAGCGCACGCAACGGAAGCTCCAAAAAAAGAATAATGTTTCCCGTTTTTGCAACATTTTCCATTGATACTTCGCTCTTATTGGTCGAAGCGTGATGTTATAAAGCCTTCCTCGATAAATTAACTATCCAACACAAAAATAATCTTTCAATTCAAACCAGTCCTGAGATTAGCGCGTTCAACCATACAAACAAACAAACTCTTTAGCTTTATAATATTAGTACGTACTACAAATATTTGATGGTGTCGCTAACAAAGATCGTATTAGGTTAGGTTTATAGAGTATTTATTCTCAAAAAAGACATACATGGTCACTTACATGAGAATATAAAATTAACATAAGATAATTAAATAAAGTCATTCGTCATTGAAGGCATGTTATACAAGAGTAGGTACTCATTTAACGCATTAAACCAGGAGTTGTAAATAATTATAACACTTAATTATTGACTGGCGCCAGTCCTAATATGCTGTAACAATTTTGATTTAAATGCATTAAGTGAGCTTACATTTTTTATGTGTGCAGGTATTTTATTATACAATAATGCTCCTTCATACGTTAGAGTTTTACTGCCATACGATGTCCTAACTTTTGGAATCGCGAGGAAGCTAGCTCGTCGTTTGCTATACGACTGTAGTTTTTTAAAACTAATGTTGGTATGAATCTTTTTATTAAGTATTTTCCAGATAAAAACGCACGTACTGTATGTATATAACTGATGAATATTCATAATTTTGGTGTCACTGTAAATTTTTATAGTAGATGTCCGAAAGGGGTAACGAAATAGATTTTTTATTACTTTATTTTGCGCAATTTGTAAATGAGCCAGTCTTGTTTTGGTAGCGCTTCCCCAGATTTCAATGAGGTACAATAAGTGCGGTTTAACTAGTGTATTATAGATAGTATAGCGTAGTTTTTGTGGAATACAATGTGCTAAGTTACGAATTGAGCCGTTGATTGATGTTAATTTACTATTTATATATTCAATTTGGGTGTTCCAAGTCAAGTTACTGTCTATTCTTAGTCCAAGGTATTTCTCGGTATTTTTTTGTTGTAATGGAATATTATCAATTGTGAGGGGATCGTGGGGTGGTATTAATTTATTTTTAGCTTTGAAAATTATGTAACAAGTTTTTTGAATATTTATTGTTAACAAATTATGTTGTTGTATTCTGGGAAGTACCTAGCTAATGTCATACGCCAAACTTAAGGAAATTGTTGGAATTTACCCTGGGAATACACGTCCGATTTTTCTCTCCGATCGTCGGATCAGATAGTCTGATCAGACAATCGGAAGGCCCTCGTGCCATACATTTGTTTGAATACACAATACACGTCCGATCAGATTGTAGGATCGTACGTCCGAGTCGGAAACAGCGCCAAGACGTCTACGATTTTATGGCCGATCCGATTGTCTGAAGGTGCGGTCTGCACTTTTCTACAGAGACCAATACACGTCCGATTCCTCCTTCCGACTTGCCAGTTTACTCTCTAGCGTGACAGTGAACGCACGCGTCGCATTGTTATGTCATTTTAGTAGTTAAGTAGATAAGTAATTTAGTACATAAGTAATTTAGAAATTTTTCTGTTAAGTAGGTGGGCGGGGCTTATCACTTAACACGTTTGGACGGGCACTTTTTACTTAAAATTTACTAAAATGGTTAAGTAATTAAGTAGGTCACGAGGAAGTCGTAAACTTCTTTGCGTTGTTGATCATTAGTTTTTAGGAAACCAAAGGACATGCAAGATTTATTTTAATTTATGATATTATTATGAATATTTTAATTTATTTTTATTATTTTAATGTTTAATTCTTAAAATGTATAATAATTTCTACCAATACTCATACTCCATACATTGTGCCTTATTTTATTCCTATATGGTATCTATCCCTTTTTTCATTTTAATTTTTACCCACGAGTCACGACGGACGGAACGAAACGAAGGCGGTATATGCATTAGGGGTTAGAGGTTGTTTGTTTGTTAGTTTGTATGTATGTATATTACCGTTTTTATGAAAACTACTGGGCCGATTTCATTGCAGTTTTTTGCATCCAAAAGGTATCACTAAAGAGCGGGCTTATAATTATATGTTTTATGGCAGTAGGCCACCAGAGGGCGCTGCAGTAGCCTGATACAGGGGGTTTTTCAAAATTTTTATTTTTATGCTCTGCTATCTGTACCTACACGCTGCTAACTATTCCAATTTTTAACCGACTTCAAAAAAAGGTGGAGGTTCTCAATTCGACTGTATTTTTAGGGTTCCGCACAAAAAAACGAAAAACGGAACCCTTATAGGACCACTCGTACGGGGAAAGGGAGGGAGGGGCTTATTTCCGAAACTATCGACGCTAGAAAGTTCTCGCTCGAAAGCTGGTGCTTTTCATGTGGTGGGACCACATGACAAGCACCTTAAATTTGAGCGAGATCTGACGAGTAGTTTTTGATTCATCCCTTATATTGAAGTAAGTTATTTTGTTGTCCAGAATTAGGGTTCGAACGATACTTTCGATACTGAGTAGGTATCGATACTTTTGATCACGATACTCGATACTGAGTACTCGATACTCGTACCTGGTAATTACTCGCAAGTACTCATGTGAAACGTCGGTATCGAGTACTTTTAAAATACTTTCCAGTATTTTCATATGGAAAAAGATCAACTATGGCCTGTTTTAGCGCTCGGACTAAACAGAAAGTGTCAGGAGGACATATCGACGACCTTTTTTTTTTTTTTTAGCTCTGATCTGACTGTGATCCTCGCGAGTACTCGATACTCGATACTGAGTAGTATCGATACTTCAGGACCGATACTTTTTTGGTATCGATACCTTACCGTCGATACCACACGAGTACTCGGTATCGATACCAGAGGCCGATACTTCGAACCCTATCCAGAATGATTCAAGTACAAAAGTACGTTAAAAGAGCTTATACCTACTCATTCTATAACAATCAAAAAACTTTTCGAGGTATCTCAGTAGTTTTGGATGTTTTAAGTAGAAATTACTCTCGGTAAGTCTTGTCAGATTGATACTTAATCAATCTGAACTGAAATTGAATATTGAATCCAATAGCGACGTTATTTCTTCTTTCGCGCTAACACGAGCAAATATGCAATAAGTAACCATAATTTTCATTCGCCATCCATCTTTTCTTTCTGGCAAGAGTGGCAAGCAAGCACTTACCGCTCTCACAGCTCGAGAACGACTGTGTTCAGAAAAAGTCTGACGCAAAAATCGGACGTGTATCGAGTAAATACGATCAGATAGTCTGATCAGACAATCGGAAACAAAATCGGACGTGTATTCCCAGGCTTAAGGCTGCAGTCTTGCAAAATTCACTCGCGGCGAATTATTTGTACAACTTTGTATTTTTTTTTCATACAAAGTAATGAAATATCATAAAATATTATTATTACATAAAAGTAACCATAATATAAGTAATAGCTAGTTATTTTTTTTAAGTTCATCTAGGTGGATTTTGTTAGGTAAATCAATCGTTAAATACAGCTCTTTCGCGCCCAACGTCATTTCGAGTTATGTTTGTGAGCTTACTTTATGGAAACAAAGAATTAATTTACAAATCTGTTCAGCGCATAATTAGCTCAACATTCTTGTCTTAAAAATGCGCTGAATAGTTTTTTCTAATTATCTTTCATTTTCTTAATTCAGACATCACAATTCCTTCAAAATTCTCGGTTTTTATCTCTTTACAAATGGTTTGTTTCATAATAATTATGCATCGTATGTATGTAAATAATTGATTATTTTAATGCCACGAGTTCAATAAAGCAAATACAAAAAAAAGTGCACCTAAATCACCTTACTCTAACAATAATAATAATCTCAAAAGACCTACAAAAAAAGAGTTTATAAACAAGAAATGCGAGGGAAATTCCTTAGTGGCCAATGCACGGCCGAAGCGTTCAGACGTGTAGTCCACGACGAATAAAACTGTTCCCTCTCACTCTAACCTTGCTCCGGCTCTGACGTAGATTGTGTATCGAAAGTTGCTCTACTTTATTATTTTTTTTATAATTTTTTGCGTGTTTTGTAAATATTTGTATTTTAATAATAGTTTTTGTAAATATTTGTGTATCAGTAATAGTTTTGTACATAATTATTTGATTTCAATATGGATCGTAAACTTAAACAATATGCATCAACACGCCAGTGAGGTACATTAGTAGTAATGCTATCGATACTATATAAATACCTAAAAACGGTTCAACTAGTTCGTTATAGACTGTAAGTAGAACTATATAACTATATAGTTATCAGAGTGTTAGTAGAACTCATAGTTAATATAACTTGTCTTCTAAGAATATAGTACATAGTTATATCAATTCCTACATTTTTTCCTCTTTATTTTCTTTAAGAAGGAGCTAATAAGAAAGAAAGAAACATTTATTCCGTCATGAAAATAACATGGTACATGGGTTACAAGGTTAAACTACGGTGAAAGAAAAAGTACTAACAAAATGTAACCCTTTACTAAATTATTGCTTGACATGAAACATAGAAAATTTAGCGGGTACCATGTCACCTGACGAAAAAGGACTACCCTCTGCCTGTGCCATGGAGCGGCTAGGAACCAACCACGGCTGCTGATTTACAGTGTAGTCCCCTTTTTCGTGTAGTTTCACATGTGGCGTCAATCTTATTAATATTAATATTATTTTAGAAGCAGGTCAATCCAAAGTTGAAGATAATTTACAACTTAATTATTTATTTTATTTAATTTTATGTGTATATGATTAAATGATACTTATTAAGGGATATAATATTATAAAGTGGGAAATAAATAATTATACAAACTATAAAACATACAGAACAAGTGTACATAACAAGTGTACATGTATACAACTACACATCTTAATATGTTTAAAGGGGGTTTTTGTTGTCATGTTATTGCGCTTCAATTGATATACACCTATAGCTTACACCTATATCCATTTAGGGCAAATATTACCAATTATAAACAAGAAGTGATTTCAACGAAAATATAATTTCACGCTGTACTATATTATCACCCCTATTGAACGTTGAGAATACCAGATTGTAATACTAGATTAATTACAACATCTATACCAGGCATTCAAAGCATCTATACTAGCAACTAGGTGATTATTTTACCAAAAAATGGTGTGACCGTATCCGGTAAATTCCACCAGATCCGGTATACGTAAAAAACGTCGGACCCGGCCGGATTACCGGATCCGTTTTTCCTTATTGCAATCCCTAGTTCTATCATATTATTATATACCTATCACGTCTGTGGAGTTTCGCTAGCTAATTTAATTTGAAATGAAATGAAATGAAATGAAATGAAATAATCTTTATTCATGTAGGTATCACTGATACTCTTATGCACGTCATTTTTTTTAATCTACCAGCTTTTCGGAAAGGTGCTTTGTCATGGAGGAGAAGAAAAGCCGTAAAGAAACTCCTCAGCACATCTTTTAAAACTAAAACTTATATCTATTACAAAAATAGGTATTCTCTAACCTGTGCAGAACTGGTTGCCTAGCTAGTCATTTCCAAGCATCCTTGTCATTTAAATATTCATTTATGCTATAGAAGCCCTTGCCTAAGAGCTGAGCCTTTACACGTTTCTTAAAAGATTCCACTGGTAAGTCACGTATTTGTTTTGGGACTTTATTATAAAATTTTATACCTAGTCCCATAAAAGAACGTTGCACTTTAGAAAGACGGTACGAAGAGGTAGCCAATTGATGCATCCTTCTTGTTTGACGATTTGAAAAATCACAATTTTGTTTATATGCAGTTATTATATGTATATTTATACATTATTATTATATGTATATGTATACAGTTATTATGTCTATATTTGTTTAAATTTGACTCGCAAGGACTCCCTTGATTTTAGTTTATAAATAGCTCTAATGGCTCTTTTCTGTAATACAATTTGTTCTATACCGGCTGCTTTGCCCCTGTAGTTAGGCCCTAAACATGAATAATATAACTACTTACCTTTGGATTCTATTTCTCTTATCACTTCTACGTTGGCACCCAATTTTCCATGCATTTTTTGCATTTGGTGCATTTTTTGTGTTTGCTTTATTGAACTCATGGCATTAAAATAATCAAATTTTTTCATACATACGATGCTTATTTATTATGAAACAAACCATTTGTAAAGAGATAAAAAACAGAGAATTTTGATGGAATTGTGACCTCGGAATTAAGAAATGAAAGATAATTAGAAAAAAATATTCAGTAAATTTTCAAGACAAGAATGTGGAGCTAATTATGAGCAGAACAGATTTGTAAATTAATTCTTTGTTGCCATAAAGTAAGCGCACAAACATAACTCTAAATTACTTTGGGCGCGAAAGACCTGTATTTAACTATTGATTTACCTAACAAAATCCACCTAGATGAACTTAAAAAACTTAAAATAACCAGCTATTACTTATATTATGGTTATTTTGTGTAATAATAATATTTTATGATATTTCACTACTTTGTATGAAAAAATGTACAAAGTTGTGAAAATAATTCGCCGCGAGTGAATTTTGCAAGACTGCAGCCTTTAGATTTTCTATATTGGGGATACTATAGAACACAAAAACACAGACAACTCTTCTATAGAAAAAAAAAAACTTAGTAGAGCAACTTTCCGAACTAGTCAAATAATTACGCAATGTAGGATGAATGCGGGGACTGCGGGGAGCCTACGTGCAGACGCTTGACGTTTGGACTAGCCGCACGCGATTCTTATTTTGTGAACTACGAGACTAGGCCCTTAAGCGTGCGTCGACTTGAGCTTTATAAAACATGAGTAGGTAAATGCCTCACAGTGAAGTAGGTTATTGAAAACAGCCGTAGTTCATTGGCCGTAGTCAACAAAGTTACCCATGGACCCGGTAATGGGTCGACCACAGAACATCTAATAATTAGGGAACATACCAAAACCACGTAACCCATTTTTTCCAACTTTTTACCCCCCTCCCCCCCTTCGTGACCATCCGTAGTATATGAGAAGACCCCCCCCTCCACCCTAGTTTTCATGTGGTAATTGATAAATACGGTTTTCAATACTTTTTTGCAAAAACAGAGTTAAAAAATTATAATTTTGCTTATATTAGACGACTTTGTGGAGCACTGGTTGTTAAATTATTGACTACGTGACAAAAACCTAAACCCCCCCCCCTCCCCTCTGTGACCAATCGTGGTGTTTTGAAGACCCCCCTCCCTCCCCCCCTAAATGAGGCACGTGGTTTTGGTATGTTCCCTTAATTGTTCTGTGGGGTCGACCCATTGGTCCTGGACCACGGGTAAACATGGGCATCCTCATTCTTAAACCTAACTGCCAATTTTTAAGTGTTTGAATTTTCAAAAATTTCACTTTAATTTATGAGAGCCGAGGACTAGTTGCCAGCCAGGCATCAAAACGTTCGCGAAACCGGTAACTGGAAGAGTCTGTTCCGTTATACACTGGGCGCGTTTTATTTACTGCAGGTACTTAGGAAGAGTTGAACGTCTATGCCTTAGAATAATAACGCCGTAATAATAAGATTAATAAGGAGTTATTATTCTAAGCTCTATGCATAGGTAGGTAGGTTTAATTCTTACTTACGGTCGTTTTAAATAATTAATAACCTATAGGCCATAATCTGCGGATAAGTTAGTAGGTAAAGTATTACTAACTATAATGTTGGAACGAAGTTCTTACATGAAAAAATTCTTACGAAAAGTTGTCACGACACTTTTTGAAGTGATTCAGTAATATGAAACTAGTTACAATTCCTTCACTAATTAATCGAAAGGAACTTCGTTCCATCCGAGTGTCCCTTGACACCTCTCACCTTTTATTTTGATTTTGGATAGTTTCTAATCAACTGACTTGAGGATTTAGGATAGATAGAATAACAAGAACGACCGTTACGACATTACCGTATCTATAGATTCCATCTGTCCTACTTGATCTATCGCCAAAGATGCCTAATAGGATTTTCCTCTCAATTATGTAGCTATGTTAATATTTTATACACGGAATGTGTGCCCGTATCGATGACAAAGGTACTTTTATTTTAACAACAGGATAATTTTTCCATAATAAGGACAATGTCGCATAGTTCCATATGGAAAATTACAACGACACGTTTAAAAAAGAATAGCTAAGTTCCTTTACTAAAACCTGAAATGCGTCTTTCTTAAAATGACTTCCTGCAACATAATAATATAGTTTATTTAATATGAAATATTTTGGCTCACTACTGGGCACGGGTCTCTCCTCTTGAGGACGCCTAGAGCATACTCCACAACTCTTCTCCAATGCGAATTGAAGGGGTTAGTGTCCAACCCGAGTGTCGGAAGTTTTCAAACCACCCGAGGGCCTCCGACATGGCTTAACAACTGTTCTTATGATAACAACAGCCGGGGCCGACGACTTTACGTGCCCTTCGAAGCACGGAAACGTCCAAGAATTTTTTGTCATCTGTTGCTTAACTTTGTCGATCACTTAAGATCGATGCAAGCCGCCGGGCTTTGAGCACTTCATTTGGCTTTAACAGCCAACTACTGAGCACGGATCTCCCTTCTTGAGCCCTAGAGCATACTCCACCATGCTGCTGCAGTGCAGTTTGTTTATATAATACTAGCTGACCGGGCGAACTTCGTATCACCTAAAAATCATATTAAAAAATAGGGGTTGGTGTTAGAAGGTTGAAAATTAAAGGTTGTATGTATTTTTAATGCCACATTATAAAAAAATAAAAACAAAAAATTTCGTCAAAAAATTAAAAAAAAAAATTTAAGGGTGAACTGAACAACCCTTATCACTTAGGGGTATGGAAAATAGATAGTAGCCGATTCTCAGACCTACTGAATACGCATATAAAATTTGGTAAAAATCGGTAAAGCCGTTTCGGAGGAGTACGGTAACTAACATTGTGACATGGAAATTTTATATATTAGATTTTAAGCTATTTACTTCACATATTTTACAACAATTAATTACAACTAACTTATATTCTCAACAATTAAAAAAATGTGCTTTAAAAGTCAGTCAATTAGGTAAAAAAATGATATTGTTTCAAAAAATTTATTATATTTAAACATTGGAGCGCTTTGCATCTTGTCTTGCCTTCTTCTTTTTCAACAACATTTGCTTCTTTTCTTCTGTAGATTTTTTCAATCCTTTCATCTTGCGTGTTTGTAGTCTACCAATATCCTGTTTTCCAACATGAATTCTGCCCATTTTAGTGCCAAAACTATCGCGTGATATATTTTTCTTCTTAAGCGGTTTCATTTCTCTGGGTATTCTGCAAGCTTCCTTATACAAATCATCTGAAGCTAATTTAGTTCTTCTTAACTTAAAGTCGATTGATGGTCCTAGAAAAATGAAATAACAGATTTAATTTACACATTTGTATTTATAAAAAAAATGTTTTTAAATGTTACTATTCGAGAATACACTTCAATCAGATAAAATCACAAATAAATTGACTTTAATATGAAGCAGAGAATTGATTTACTCACCAATTTCTTCTAGTTCTGCTCGTGGTGTCCTTTGACCACTCTTCTTCAACAATATTCTGTATGACCGCAAAAAAATATTCCCATCCTCATTTGCTGTAAAACTTATAACATGTTCCAAGCCTTGTAATCTTATAGTTTCCACCTAAAAAAATATTTATTATTAACACTTATTTATTTCGACGCCCCCGGGGAATAAAATCGTAATCGACGGTTACCGAAAAAACTTTTTTTTTCATTTTTGGCATCTACGAGTCAATATACACCTGCTAAATATTATTTAGATTTTTATCTTTTAATTTCATAAAATTAGAGCCATTTTATTTTTATTCCTCGGAAGTCATGTACAAATTATAGCCCATAATAAAGTCGTAATCATATATTACTGAACAACTACTAGTCTCTTTAGATCAGTAAGACGCTGATACCATTTTATTCTTCCCTAAATAAAATTGTTACATTTCAATACGTCAAAGATGAGTATTAACTTTGACCGGAAGAAAATTGTAATAGTGTAATACATTTACAATTAATTCATAAAAGTACAATAAAATTGTATCGTAAGTGATGAAAACTGTCGATAGCATGATAGAGTTTTACAGGAATAAAATTGTTATATACACTTACTCGCTACACAATTCCATATAATAACAGTATTATTGTTTATTGGTGATAATTAAAAAGATATATATTTAATTTTTTTATGGAATGTAATTCCGGAAAAAATAACGCATGTTTTGATGTATAATTCAAAGATACCCAATCATTATTCTGCCTAGGATAAAACAAAACTGGTTTTTTGCTTCTCCTGTAAAATTTACTTTTCTCTATTACCATTTTATTCCCCGGGGACGTCGATTTGATAATAAAGTTATTACACTGACAGAATTAAGTAAATGACTTTTTCTGTTATTCTGTTAGAATTGTGTCAGGCTAATGTAGCAAATAAGACCAACTCCTAAATATGTACAAAATGCACTGGAGTGCGGTTCGTAAGCTTTATTAATTATAAATTATTCTATTTTTATGTTTTATTTCTTTATTGAATCTCACATTATGTATAGGAACAAAAAACAGCCTAGATGCTAAAAACATTAAAGTCAAATGCCACTTATCAGCATTGGATTCAATGGAGAGGGGTGCTAAGAGGAATATTGGTGACCTTAAATTGGTTGAGACCAATTTACAAAACCTCAAGCACAGGCGCAGTCGCCAGCTTCTTGTATGCGTACAGCGAAGGAATGGAATAAATTGCTCGCATCGGTGTTTCCACTCGATAATAATTTGTTTTCAAGGCAACAAAAAAGAATAGGCTTTTACTAAGTTAGTGCATCTTACCACCCACAACTACATCGCCAATTACCATCAGGTGTGTCAAGCATTTAATAAGACATTAAAAAAGCATTATACTATATTTTAAAGACAATCCCTGCTCTAATGAGCAACTTAAGGCTAAGTCAGTGTCTTATGTATATAAAAACAATTAAAGATTTTTTTTACCAAATCACGACTATGTCAACATTAATTTATAATACATACCTTTTCACGATGAAAGAAATCAATCATAAGTGACTTCAATCTTTTGAGATCAGAGTTGAGCTCCCAGGCAGGCCCATTGAAGATTAAACAGGGCTTAATACCAGCTAAGACTTTTACATTGTGGAATTCAGACATTGCTTTAAAATTATCAGCTCCTAATTCTATCATGTCCAGTATGTTGTAATTAAAAGTTCTACCCAATATGATGTTGTGTGGGCGTTTCTTAGAGTGAGACCCCACACCAAATAATGCCGCTTCTTTTTTATAACATAACCTGAAAGACAAACGTATAATAATAAAATTGTGTTTGAAGCACAAGAACATAACAATAGCATGTGGATACAACACATAACAGTAATAGTAGTGATTTTACAGATTCTCACTGAAGTGAGTAACACTTACTTTTCAATTAACGTAGGGTCTTCAAACGGAACAAAATCATTTTTCCTGCTAAGATAAGCAGCGTCTGGTTTTTTCAAATTGTAAATATCCTTTAACAAATGTCTGGTGCGCTCGGAAGGATTTCGGCCTTGTAAAAAGACACATTGTTTAGGTCCTTCGACTAGTTTAGGCTCCTTGGAGAGAAGAACCTTTTTACCTCTACGTGTGGTTGGTTTTCTGAAAAATGAAAAAAACAAAATTATTACTTGTGATACCTTATAGTAAACGTAACTACAAAGAGGAAAGTAATAAACTGTATATTTTACTTTATTCGTTGCATCACGGCCATAATTTCACTTCAGTTAAATATATTAAAAGAAAATAAACAACACGAAGCAATCTACAAAATCAACACGAGTTGGAAATAGGTTATGAATGAACACACAGAGTACTTAATCACTACGTTTTATGAACAGAAATTTTGACAATGACATGACACTCCAATTGACATGACAATTGATTGGAGCATACCATGGATATATTATTCTAACTGGATATATAACTTCGTAGAGAGGTACGTGAAGACGGATGAAGACACAAGGTAAAGTGTCGTGGGCACACGTGGGTGCTATGGACACACAAAGACAAACTCATCATTCCTGGGAACCATATAAGTTATACTTGGGCCTCTTGCTAAAGAGCTTATTATGAGCCATAAAATATATTATAATACATTATCTTTAGTACCCGGATGACCGAGCTTAGCTCGGTTTAGTATTGCTTAACAACGCCATCTGCTTTAGCTTTAGTGTAGCTACTCGCCAATAGATGTCAGGAAGAGTCTATTGTAGCCGTTTTTCATTGCCTGAAAACACGGATAAAACGACATTTTTTAAAAATGAATCCTAGCTAGATCGATTTATTGCCCCCGAAATCCCCTGCATACTAAATTTCATGAAAATCGTTGGAGCCGTTTCCGAGATTCAGAAAATATATATACAAGAATTGCTCATTTAAAGGTATTAGATATGATGTAACAAAAGGTAGATGGCGCGCAAAGACACACAACTCAACATTGGTCTCTTCGCTTTTAAGTAGGCCTAGAGCCTTTCTCTGTAGAAATAATTATTTTGAGTGCGATTTAAAAATTTACACACGTCACATCTTGGTAGAAGGTTAAACTAATATTAAAATTCTATTGAAATAATTGCTTAATGCTATTTAGCAACTATCTACACATTAACATATAGATACCACGTAATTCCCATAAGTCGGTACCTACATACTATTTACTA
This sequence comes from Thymelicus lineola, assembly GCA_963932265.1. NCBI lineage: Eukaryota > Metazoa > Arthropoda > Insecta > Lepidoptera > Hesperiidae > Thymelicus > Thymelicus lineola. The sequence goes on along the minus strand of OZ010693.1, from coordinate 7,390,763 downwards.
AATTTTCCTTATCGAATTTTCCGCTTCTACGATTGATTTATGTGACTCTTTGATGTGATATGACATACTTATGTAAAATTGAAAAGAATTCATAAAATTTTCTAAACCCAAGCTCAGTCAGTCACTGTACTACAGTAACAATAGTACCTAGGTACAGTCAGCAAAACAATTAGGAATGCATCATTTTAAAACCTTCTGTAATTATGAGTATTACAGAAGGTTTATATCATGCCCTGCATACCTAATTCTTTTGCTGACTGTAGGTAGGTACCTACTGTTAGATATTTGATAAACAAGAAAAACCAGAAAAATGGATAGTCGATTTATCGTTTACCTGCAAAACAATATGAAAGATGGAGAAAGTAGGCATATATCAAGAACAAAGATATAGTTTTCACATTTGAGGATCACAAGGAAAATTTTGATTTTAAGAAGATACGCATATAGACTACGTCTGATGATGACATAATACTTATTATCTTGTTATGTTTGCGAATGCCACGATGGATAATAATTATACATCTAACAATTAGCTTTAATGTTTATGTAAATTTAATGTTTATTTTATATAATGTGAATTAATATCAAAAATAATATAAGTATTATTAACAAAGACGAATGCGCAATAAAGTTTAACGAGCATAGCGGGATTTACGTCGCTTATCAAAGTTTTGTTTTATCACTGTGCTTCGATAATTTTAGGTTCGTCTTTGTTTGATTGTGTTTTTAAATGCAAGAAATTATTAATATTTAATTCAAGGTATGCTGTCAAGCTGTGATACCTAATAACTATAACTTATAGTTATGATAGGAAATATTTAACGGAGCAATTGATTTTAAAGGCTGAAATGCATTCTTAACTGTAATTTGATTATTGGGTTAACGGAAAATTTATGTAATGTTTCATACTTAATTGATTCCCAAATTGTTACCAAAAAATAACCGTTCCTCTAATTCCGTATGAATCACATTATCAGATCTGAATTTTGTAAAATGTAGGACCAATTTGAACTGTACCTAAGTCATTTCAAATAAAAAAATTTTTTTCAATAAACGACAGTTCTTTTGTTGGCCATTTCCATAAAAAAGATTTTATGAAAATTCTATAAAATATAATGTAAAATTAAGGAATTAGTTTTAGGAAGTAAAAGAGGCGACTAGTACCTACCTATCACGGAAACAAATTGTACATATAATTATTTCTTGCTTAGATACTCGTAGAATCACTTTTTCTTATGTTATACATATATAATATGTTTTGCGTCAAAACAACAGCCAGCGGCACTCTCCGGTGCATCAGTTAATTTTCGTCTGATTACGCGAACTAAGTACCTATTTCTCGTTTATCATGTGTGTGAGGAATGAAAATTAGCTAAATTGATTCAATCAAAGAGGTTGCATCAATGATTCAGTTTAATATTTGAAAGATTGTAGTATATGTCCTACAAATTGTCATTATGTAACAGCCGGCAAAAGATCCGTAACGCCATTAACCATCACCTATGCTTTTCCAGTTAAGAAGGAAGACAAGAAAAGAACAAAGAAGGAAAGAATTGATTTGGAAATCGAATCAAATAACACTCAATACTAAAAAAATATCTGACTGGGTCAATGAAGTATTACGATTTACGAGTATTACTAGCGTATAGAACCGACACCGCGAACACGATGTACATATGTCCCAATGCGTTGGCGCCACGTGGCTTCAATCTTCAATGGATTCGTTCGATTTTGAAAGGAGAACCGAGGCTCAATTTTGAAATTCGAACCTCCCGGGCGGGACACACATTTTGTTCGAGATGTCTGTTCTATGACATTAAACTTCAATGGCTCACGTTTGATTTTTTTTCTTAAAATATCGGGTCAGTCGGTGACAAACATGGAGAATGCTTTCACCAAGATGTTACTCCAAATGAAAAGCGCTTTCAAGGTAGACGGGAGCCTGCTATGCTCAGAGATTATTGTTTGAGCCATAAGTTATTAGAGAACTCTACTCTTGAATCCTAGCACCAGTTTGATAAATTCGTGATTTAGGACATGGCTGTTTATCTGGAAATTCAGATGTGATAGAAATTGTTTGTTCACGTATTTTTATTATATCAATGGTAAGGAATAATCATCACATAATGCGACCTCAGATAAAACAATAAGTTAGAAATTTGTTGAGTACCTAGTCAGTTTAACCGTGACCACGAACAGGGTTTGAAACTCTATATCGTAACGTAAAATTATAAGTTAAGGGTAAAAAATCAATACCGTATTTAATTTTAAGACTATATGAGTCGATGAACTTGAAGTGTCCAAGGGTGGACAACGTTATTTTTTAACTACCTACATATATAACTTGCTTTATCATTTTAATTGTCGACCGTGCGTCGACCTCTGTTTAATCGATTTTATGTCTTGGATAATGTAAGATATTTTAGGTAAAACATGTGAGCAAGATTCAGGCAGGTTTGTCGGGGCTTTTTGTAGTAGTTACTTGCGTTTTAATGTAATTTTGTATACCTAAAAGCGGGATGTAAACTCGATCGTCATTTCGTAGTTGAGCGCAGCGCTGGCCGCTGTGACATACGCGATAATTCTCGCCAATTTCTGTGGAAAATTCAGTGTTAAATCTTCTTTGAGGATCTCTTTGAAAACACAGAAAAGTGAGTACCTAACCTACACGTACTTGTAATCGTTGTTGTTTTTAATCATACAAATTTTAAATTTTACTGAGGTAAGCTTTTAAATTGTTGTGTAGAAAATTAAATGCTTTTTTTAATTTTTTTTTATTTAAGTAAATATTATCAGTAAAAATATAAAGTAAAATAATAATAATAATAATATATATAATATAATATATAGTAATATTATCTTAGGTACTGCACCGCAGGGGCCTAGTTATATACATTTATTTTAATTAATTTTACTTTTAAGTATTTATTTTTATTTTATATAGTGTAAATATTATGTTGTTATTTAATTTATTTCTTAGTTTATTAAATAAATTAGTGTCAACATCCCTATTAATCAGTAAAATAATTAAAACCTATTGAAATAAAAACATTAAGTATAAAGAAATAATAATATGTAAGGACCATCCAGGACCATGGAAGACTCTTAACAAATAAACAGTTGTTTTTTATTATATATTATATTTTTATTTTATTATTTTATATTATTTTATTGTTATTATTTATTTATTTACTGGATAAATGGAAGAAACAAATCATTAAGTAACACTTTGTTTTATTATATGACATAATAAATAATTGTTTTATTATAGACATAAGAAACCAAAAACAGAACCCTTATAGGATCACTCGTGCATCTGGGCTACCGCCGCCGCGCCGTTCCTAGCCAATTTATTCCGAAACTACTGAACCAAATGAGTTGAAATTTGGTACTCATGTATTTTTTGTGACCCAAAGACGGTACAATGGTATAAAGTAAGTAAGCAACTGAAGTTTGAAAAAAAATTACGAAATCAAAATTAGACAAAAACTTCGACTTTACTTAGCACAATATTGTTACCTACCGTTAAATTATAAGTACTCGTAGGTATCATAAATAATGAACTTCCTATTATTTACTCATACCTACGTATATTTACCCAAGAATTGCATCGACAAGTGGAAGCACGCGAGAACCGGAAAGATATAATCTAAACTTTTCCAAACAAAATATAGGTACGATTACAATTCAAAGAACTAGGCTTTGAAAAACTATGTATATTATTTTGAAAATTTTCTTCGTTGATCCCACTATCAGAAAAATATTGGACCAATACCCCAGGAACATACCCCATGAATAAATTAAAATTTTTTTTAAATCGGTTGATAAATGACGGAGTTTGGATGTAACACACAAAAAAATAATCTAAAATTTAATTTTTAAATCCCCCGACAGTTTTATTTTAGCTAAGAACACTCGATTAAGTCACCTTTGAAACAAAAAAGAAACTAGATCAAATCAAAATCAGTTCATCCGTTTGGGAGCTACGACGCGATGCCACAGACAGACATACAGATCCACAGATACACAGACACTTCAAGCTTTTAAGTCTTTTAACACCTTTGTTTGCTTCGCTTGCTTTGTTTGCTTGAACTTGCTTGCTTGAAAATCCTTTGGGAACCTCCTACTTTTTTGAAGTACACAGCTGTCACTTTTGAAAAATTTAGGTGTACACTAAATTATTATTATGGTTATGCTGGTAGGTAATTAAACACAATTAAAATATTTACTTTTAAATGCTATCCATAAGGTCAAGGGGACTATACCTAGACGGCATCATTACACTTTGTCGCGTTAATTCCACGAACTGCCAATTAGGTACGATACATTGTTATCTGTTGTTATCTAAATGTTGTAAAATAAATATTTAAACATATTACTATAAACAAATTAGTCAATAAAATATAATCAACAATTAACGTTCGAACTTTATTTCTACATTCGACGGTCCCTACTTACAATCCCGTAAGTGGTAGATACGTGATTTGCACTTTTTGCTTTCCCAACCTTTAGAGCACTTTAAACTATCGTTTAATTTAATAAAAATAAGTAATTAGTTGGCAAACTGAAAATTCAATCTGTACATATATTTCCCATAATTAAGTAAAATTTCCGACGTAAAACAACAGCAGGTAATTCAGTAATTTTACGTTGGACTATTCATCGCACCCTCGCAGCGCTTCTCCCGCAACTGCCATTTGCGGAACATACGCACGAACTGGCGTAGGAAACGGTCATATTTTCGTTTTGCTGCGTGAATCAATTAATTATAGGTAAAAAATGCCTCAAAGGGAAAGTATCACAAAATAATGAAATGCGTACCGTTGAAATTAAATAAAATAAAAAAACAGTTAAAAAAATCCGGTTTGTAAGTGTTTACGTAACTGTTTACAATAATTTTTTTCCATGTACCCCACGTACAACAACTTTGATTTTTTGAACACGACTTTGATTGCTTCAGAGATTACCACGTATGATTCCGATGCCGCGATGTATATACATCGCGGCAGCCTCTTACACTGTGATAATGCTAATTAAGTAGTTAAGTACTTCCCCAAATAGACCTCCGAAGTAGGTACATTGGTTAAAATTTAAATAATTACCTAACGTCTCCAGGAATTATTACGACAGGCTAGGCTTATTATTTTTAGCCATTAATTATTATTATTCATCCAAAGTAAAAAAGGTTCGGTTTTAAAAAGTATTGTCAAAACTCAGGAGAGAAGGAGAACCTTGCCGACACGGCGATGGAAACAACGTTATGAAAAATGTTAAACTTACAGGGTTTCTGTGTCACATTCTAATAGCCTGTGGTGACAAAATGTTGATGATAAGACAATGAAAAGTTACCATGAAAGAAACGCCAGTATTTTGCCAATAAAACTAAAACTTTAACAAAAAAAAAACCGACTTCAGGTGAAGTACATCCTTTCCAATAACAATAAAAAAAGAATTATCGAAATCGGTTTGAGTGACATTGAGTTATTCGTCCATTTGTCGCGCACATGCTTAATGTAAATTTAAGAGATACTGTATGGTTTTCTCATGGATGCTATTGTCAGATCTCGCTCAAATTTAAGTGGACCTACATGACAAGCACCAGCTTTCGGTTAAAAAAAGAATCATCAAAATCGGTTCACCCAGTCGAAAGTGAAATGAAATGAAATAAGTTTTATTCGAAGTAGGTTTGTTACAAACACTTTTCGAAAGTCACTCAACGCCATCGCTTCAACAAATCCCTACCGTGAGTGGTCCCGGGAGAAGAAGCGGCAAGAAACTCCCGGGATTATTTTTTTCCTACTCACAGTTACAGACAGCACTTAATACTACTTATTGCAATATTTGATATAAAAAAAAACTCATGTCCAAGCAGTCTTGTCATTTAAATACTCATCAACTTTGTAATATGCTTTCTTCATGAGAATACCTTTTACATGAGTTTTAAATTTACAGTATGGCATTTCCGTTAATTCTAACGGGATTTTATTGTAGATTTTCACACATCTACCCATGAACGAGCCACTAGTTTTTCTGAGTCTAAAACTAGGCACAATCAGTCTAGCCTTATTTCTTGTGTTAATATTGTGAACATTACTTTTTAACAAAATTATCGGAGTATTTTTTAACATACATAATATTTTCCAAAATGTATTGTGAAATAACAGTTATTATATTGATTTCTTTAAAGAGTTCTCTAAGAGAGTTCCTAGGTCTGAGGTTGTAAATAGCGCGAACTGCTCTTTTCTGTAATACAAAGATTGACTCAATATCTGCAGCTGAGCCCCACAACAATAGACCGTAGGACATTATACTATGAAAGTAGCTGTAATAAACTAATCTTGCTGTTTCTACATCAGTCAAGAGCCTAAGCAGCGGAACT